>PVKP010031777.1:0-26631 GCA_004027715.1 Plecturocebus donacophilus | reverse complement strand
TCCATGTGTTCTCATTGTTCAACACCCACTTATGAGTGAGAACATGCAGTGTTTGTTTTTTTGTCCTTGTGTCAGTTTGCTGAGAATGATGGTTTCCAGCTTCATCCATGTCCCTGCAAAGAGGATCTTGAAGGGAAGACGAGCATGTTCTCCATAGGCAAGTCACCTGCCCATGGGATCTCTTCACTCCATGGGAAGGGAGGAGGCTCAAGGTGGCTGGAATAGAGCCTCCTCAAGCAGAACATGTCAAACTTCTATGTGCATAGGATCTTATTGAAATGCAGGATCAGAGCAGATCAGAGTGAGACCTGGGATCCTGCACATTTTAAAAGCTCTCAGGTGACATGAGTGCTGCTGACCCATTTTGAATAGCTGTGCCTGGAAATCATGGGGCAGAGTAGTACTGCCATGATGCCTGCCGGTGCCTCCCTAGCATCAGAGCACATAACCCTAATTGGAGTGGTGTCCCTTAGAGTTGTCAAATCTATGCAGCAAAAGAAGTGAAAACAGTAATGGCTATCTTTAATTGTTTACTATATGTCACTAATATCTGTATGTGTGACATCTCATGTGATTCATTGGTAACCACTCCTTGCCAAGGACCAGCTTAGAAATGATAGCCAATTACTTAAAGACGTTCTTCTGATCTTGTAGAATCCCTTATTTTCAACCTTTTGTCTGTCCATTACCCAAGCCATTGTGCTACAAGATCCCTAGGATCCTCAAGTTTTCCAAAACCCTCTTTTTCCTAAATCCTCATTTTCACAGACCTCAAGACAGCCTGGGAATACATCCTGATTGGTTCCACTACAAAATCTTGTTATTAGATCTCTGTTGGGCCCTCCAGATTCACGATAGTCTTCCTTTTTAATGTTTTATGGACTTCCTAGCACATTATCCACAGCAGTGCCCCAAATCCACTCTTTGTGCTCAGCTCTGTTTCCAACTGTCAGCAAAAGTGCTTGCATTTCACTTTAAAGGGAAGAATGCTTCATCTGTGTTTATAATCCTAATCTCTTTCTTTTCCTGGGCTTTGCTTATCAGTCATTCCCTGTCTTTCTATCTCCTTTTACTCTGACTTCTAGCCAATCAAAATATTGTGTGGATTTGCTATTTTGTAAGAGCATACACACCCTCCTAATCCCTGTTACATGTCTCATGCAGCCGGCCTCCCTTGCCTTCCCTCACTACCCATTGCCACGAAACAGGAGTCACATCTTTCTGCCTCTACCTGTCACCTACCAACACTTAAATCTCTTGCATTCTGGGCTTTACTTCCACCAACCTACCAAAACCACCAATTTGAAGTGGCATGAAACTATTTATTATTTTTATTAATAAAATATGGGAGCATGGATGAGCTATAAAATGAGGTAGAAATTGTTTCTGTTTAATATTCATGCTGTATTTTTCCATTTTGCAGCATTTTTTATGTTGAGACATCACTCTACAGAGACTTTGATCTCTTCCTGTGGGATGGTTCCCTTTTTTATGCTATATTTTTTGACATTTACAAAAACATACACTTTTTCTTTTAAAGTCAGTGTGGAAGGTTAAGACCTCTGGCCATTCATTATTTTATCTGAACTTCTTTTCTCACCATTAGTTGGAAGAGGGTAAAATAATACATTGAGTACGCTATTCTCTTTAGATGATTACTTTGCTATTGGGCCAAAACAAACCTTTGGAACCCAGATGAACTTCTAAGTTATTCCAAGAGAATTAGGAATCTTCCTTTCCCCTCCATGGACCCAGTTTCTCAGTGCAGCTAAAGCCCTTGCTTAGTCTGTATAAATTAATACATTTGCTGGAAACGTGACTTTTGGAGATTTTATAGCAGTGGTTTCAATGCTGCTAGTGGTGAAGTGGAAATTTGAGAATGTGAAGATTAATTTAAACCACATGATGGGTTCAAGGAAAAGAGACATACCCTGCCGTTTCCTGTGTGTGTGCTAACTCTAGATAGTGGGGAATGGGATCCGAAAAAACCACCAGTGAACTTTTAAACCCTCTTGAGAGGAATCAAACCAGCCCAATTAGCCCTGAAGCGGAGCTGTTCATGAAAACAGGCCTCTTCTCTCTCCCTCAGACACAGATCCCTTTGCCTGAAAGAACACAATTGGGAAATCAGAGACAGAAGAGGCACCTTAACTTTTACTACTAATGGAATGAAGCTAGACCTGTGTTTCCAGTCATTAGCTGGTTTACTGATCTGTCTTTCACCATAGATTCCAAATTCTGTCGGGTTCTTTTAACTGTTGTTAACCAATAAATTGTATGTTGTGGATGGTTGATGACCTTGAAGTAAGAGAGTTCTTTTTCCTTCCAGTTTGTTGTAGCAGTGTTCTGGATCATTTACGCCTATGACAGAGAGATGATATACCCCAAGCTGCTGGATAATTTTATCCCAGGGTGGCTGAACCACGGAATGGTGAGTGGATTAAAACAAATGGCTTTCTTTTATTTTAAAAAATCTATTAAACAGCTATTATCTGCTATTTAGATCTTCCACAGAATTTACCTAAAAGACATGAAGTCTTGGAAGGTTATAATGAGAGATTAAAATTAGAGAATGCTGTAATATTTACTGAATATAAATAGAAACTTCTTCCCATGGAACTGAGTCATTGTTCAAACTATGTAGTAGATGAATTCACAGATTATTAAGGTGGGTGTGTCAGTGGTGTTAAATAATATAACTAGCCAATTCCGAGATGAATTTAATTTCCGTGCCATTAGAAAGCTTGTCTTCAGAGCCCAAGGATGGATTCCCACCTACACAGCCACCAGCCCTCTGCTCCACCTGCACCTCACATCCATGGGATTGTGTTGGAAATAACTGCTGCAGCTGGACAGTTTCCCCTAGGTGGGCAGCAAGGCTGTTATTTTCCCTCGGAGATCTGTTGCAGGCATTTGGAGGTGTCTTTAGCGATGGCATGGTTTGCCTCGTTGGGTTCTTCACCAGTCTGGGTGTTTGCCTGTGGCTTTGAGGCCTTCTCCTTCTTCTCAGTCTAATTCTTTCTGATGCTTTAGCCATGATGTTACCATCACTAATTTCAAAGCCAGTGCTTTGGATGGTTTTCACATCACTTTACAACATTTGAGGATATATTTTCTGCAGTGAAATTTTGTGTCATCTTCTCTTTCAGCTTTTGGAATTGAGCACTATTTGTTATTAGCTAAGAAGCATGCATTTTGGTTACAGCAGTTTTTAGAATATGTCCCAAGGTGTTCCTGGTGAAAAGGGCAGCCCATGACAAGAAATTATAGGGGAACAAGAACTGGAAATCATAAGTTTTGGGTACAAAATAACAGTTTCCCTCTGCCCCCAATTTTGGTATATTTGAAGAAAAGCAATGTGTCTAACAAACAAACATTACTGTACCGAGGGGTTTTGATCAATCCTTTCTTAAGCCAATGCATCAAAAGTGACACATCTCAGACAACTGGATTTTTCTTTGAGTTCATTTAGAGCCACACTCTTGAAGGATTAACATGGCACCTCTGGTCTATTTCCAAACACATCAGCTGGGTCTTGTCAGTTCAGTTTAGCCATCCAAGGGGCCTGGCATGGTTACTATGCCCCTCTCCAACATTTTGCTTTCCTTGCATGTGAAAACCACGTTGTAACTCCGTGCCTTTGCAATCTTCTGCCCCAAATGCCCTTCTCAGTCTTCCCTGACAAATTCCTGCTCATCCTGCTAGCTTAGTTCCTGTCTTCTTTAAGAAGCCGTTCCTAACTCCCCAAGCAAAGTTAGCTGTTCTGTTACTTGTGCTTGCACAGCACTTTCCTATCTCTGTTATGCATGTCTGTATCCCCACAAAAATGTTAAGCTCCTAGTGCAAAACAGCCTTTGAATTCCAAGCACTTTGCCCAGTTGTCTGGCATATAGTAGGATCAATACATATTTATTAAATTGATGAATGAATTCACTATAGCCAATTTTCATAATTCTTTGCCAGTTACATAGCTACTATTTTTTTTTTTTTGGAGAATATACTGGTGCCAGGCACCCTACAGTGATTGTATCATTAAATTTTCACAATGGCACTACAAATGATCTCATTTGCAAATGAACAAACTGAATCTCAGAAACATTACGTAACTTGCCCAAATGACCTAGCTCAGCATGGTAGAAGTGGGATCTGAACCCAGGCCTATCTGGGGTTAACATTTTATCATTTTATCTGTGGCCACATTTTATCTAAACAGGCAAAACATTAATCGATTCTTGATAAAAATTATAATATTATATAGCTTTTACAACAGTAAGTAAACAAAGTATATAAGAGAAACATCTTCAGGGTATTTTGAAGCTTAGTTTCAAACTGTTTAGCATATTTCAGCTGTCTAAGATAAACCAGTCAATAATTAGGTAGGTATTTTTAAGAAAAAGACATTATGAAATTCATGACCTCCAAAATCTGAGTTGGAAATGGAGATAGGCTTTGCAAATTGTCACTTCAGTCATTACACCAAAAAACATTATTGTGTGTTCAGTTAGTAGCAGGTTGACCAAAAGCAGGCATATTCTTGTACAAATAGTATCCTTTGTGACATCTCCAAATGTGAGGAAGAGTCAATCACCTAGATAACTCTAATTAGAGTGTCCAAATTGTATGTATTAAAGGGAGACTCCTGAAATTGCGGCCTCCAGCTGAATGTGAAATGATGTCAGTTACCTTGTTCTGACATTAGAAAGACTTTGCTGACAACAAATAATTGCATCATGTGCTATAGAATGAAAGTCTCGGACACTTTGGCCTATTGTTAACAGGCCTGAACTGCACAATATTACCTTCATTCCACGGAATGAATCACAACCTTTGTGGATCCTGATTCTAAATTTTTAATGTTTTGAACAAATGACTTATTAAGCATGTAGGCAGCCATTAGAACTTTGACTTGCCTCTCTTAATTTTCCCTTGATTCACTTTGATGTCTTAAAATTCTTTCTCCTGGAGACAGATGCTACTTAGAAACACAAGGAGGAATTGAATGACACAAATATTTAGGAAAGTGAAAAGATAAATTAGTTAATATGTAAAATCCTGTGAGATAACATGAGCTCAATTGCATCTTTCACAGTGAATTTTGTGATTTTGTGTCCTAACAAAGATAAATGACCAGTTCTTGGCTTGTCCTCATGTTTCAATTCATAGTTCCAGAATTACTGAGAAAAAAGAACTTGCACACCGTGGCTGAGGAGTATTTTGCAATATTAAACAATTTACATTACTTGAATTCTGTTTCTGTGTAACTAGATACAAAATGGATAAACCATGATGCTGATCCTTTAGACTAGTAATTAAAATATGAACATTAAATGCTGGAATTGTTAATAATTTTCATAAAATGTATAATGACATTTCAAAGGAGTGAGCATTTTCTTCTTTAAATATTATTTAAAGTTTTAATAATTATTATGATTTGTATTTGCTTTTAATTCTAATTGGTTTTTAAATATTTAATTTAAAAATAGCATTTCTAAATATCTGGAAATTGGTCTATTCAAAATTTCTTAGCACCTGGGTAACATACTGAAACCCTGTCTCTTAAAAAAAAATTAGCTGAATGTGGTGGTGTGGTCCTGTAGTCCTAGCTACTCAGGAGACTGGGGTGGGGGACTGCTTGAGCCCAGGAGGTCTAGGCTATAGTGAATCATGATCATGCCACTGCACTCCAGCCTAAGTGACAGGAGGGAGACTCTGTTTAAAGGAAAAATAAATTCTCACATTTATTTAAATATATATATTTTAACTAAAATAATTCAAATTGTATACATTTTGATTATAATTAATTTTAGTTTCAATTGATCTTTTAGATTATCAGTAGAACTAAAATTTTGTGAAATTTTCCATTATAATGGCATATTTAGTAATTTTGCTGAAATGAAAGCAAGAAAAATAAAGTTTTAGAATATTTATATTCATATTATATTAAATATTTTGATATATTTATAGCTTATAAATATATTTATCTGTTTTATTACTTATCCAATCACATATTTTCTATTTTGTTTTGTAAAAATACATCTGACAATATAGGAGGATAAAACATTTTTATTTAGTACTTCATTAGCTTTATTTGTAACTTTTCTTTTTTCATAAGTGTATATGCTTATTTTATCTTTAAATAGGTAACACGTATATATGCTATAAAATTTAAATGCTTCCCTGCCTCCTCTGTATACCAGCTACTTAATTCTTTTTTTCTTTACTTGTACCATTTAAAATTAATTTTAATGTACATGTAATAATTTAATATATTTACGGGGTGCAGAGTGATATTTCAAAATGTATATATAATGTGTAATGATCAGAGTAATTAGCATAAATGTTTTCTCAAACATTTACTATTTCTTTATGTTGAGAACATTCAAAATTCTCTCTTCTAGCTTTTTGAAAATATACAATAAATTATTGTTATTCGTTCTGTATTGCTATAGAACACTGGAACTTATTCCTCCTATCTGGCTATAAACTGTGTGTCTGCTAACCAACCTGTCCATGCCGTCCCCTCCCGGCTGCCCTACCCAACTGCTAATAACCACAGTTCTACTCACTGCTTCTACAACCTCATCGTTTTTAGCTCCATCTTGTTCCAGATCTTAAAGGAAAAGCTTTCAGTTTTCTCTGTTTAGTATATTGTTAGCTGTGGATTTGTCATATATGGCCTTTATTGTGTTAAGGTATATTCCATCTATACCTAATTTGTTGAGAGTTGTTATTGTAAATGATATTTAATTTTATCAAATACTTTTTCTGTATCTATTGAGATAATCATAGGGTTTTTGTGCTTCATTCTGTATATGAGATGTATCAGATTTATTAATTTGTATATGCTGACTCATCCTTTCATCTCTGGGATAAATATAATCTTTTGGGTGTGCTGTTGGATTTGGTTTGGTAGTATTTTGTTGAGGATTTTTGCATCTATGTTCATGAGAGATATTGGCCTATAGTTTAATTTTTTTGGTCCTGTCCTTGTCTGGTTTTGGCATCATGGTAATACTGACATCATAGAATTAGGAATAATTCCCTCCTCTTTAATTTTTTGGAATATCTTGAGAAGTATTTGTGTTAGTTCTTCTTTATAAGTTTGGTACAATTTAGCAGTTAAGCCATTCTGTCCTGGGCTTTACATTGTTGGGAAACTTTTTATTACTGATTCAATATCGTTGCTTGTTATTGGTCTATTCAGGTTTTCTGTTTCCTCCTGGCTCAATGTTGATAGGTTATATGTGTCTAGGAATTTATCCACTTGTTTTAGGCTTTTTAATTTGTTAGTACACAGTTGTTCATAATAATCTGTTATGGTTCTTTGTATTTCTTGATCTGCAGTCAAGTGCTCTACCCCTTAGCTGTACCTCCTCCTGATCCTCTGTATATCAGTGGTATCAGTTGTAATGTCTCCTTTTCTATTTCTGATTTTATTTATTTGAGTCTTCTCTCTTTTTTCTTAGTCTACCCAATGGTATGTCAGTTTTGCTTATCGTTTCCAAACAAACAAAGAAACAAAAAAAAAACAAATATTTCTTTTGTTGGTCTTTTGAATTTTTTTTGGTCTCTACTTCAGTTCGGTTCTGGTATTTATTATTTCTTTCCTTCTATTAATTTTAGGTTTTGTTTGTTCTTGCTTTTCTAGGTCCTTGAGGTGTATCATTAGGTTGTTTATTTGCAATCTTTTCTTTTTAGTGCTTTATTTGTAACTTTTCTTTATTTGAAATCTGATTTCTCAGAAATCACCACTAAAGAACTTATTCATGTAACCAAACACCACCCATTCCCCAAAAACCTATTGAAATTAAAAAAAAAAATCCATTCATATGAAAAAGAAAAAAGGAGAAAAAAAAGAAATAAAGAAAGAAGAAAAAAGAACAAAGAAAGCTTGCAGGACATATGGGGCAACATTAAGGAAACAAATATTTTCATTATAGAAAACTTTCCAAATGTTGGGAGAGATATGAACATCTAGATATAGAAAACTGAAAAATCAACAAGTAGTTATAACCCAGAAAGGTTCTTTCTGAAGCAAATTATAGTAAAATTGTAGTCTTTTATCCCTCACCCACCTCCCATCCTTTCCCTTGATTCCCCAAAGTCCATTGTGTCATTCTTATGCCTGTGCATCCTCATAGCTTAGCTCCCACTTATGAATGAGAATATAATGATGTTTGATTTTCTATTCCCAAGTTATTTCACTTAGAATAATGGTCTCCAGTTCCATCCACGTGGCTGCAAATGCTATTACTTTGTTCCTTTTTATGTTGGCTTGCGTATGTTAAAATCATCCTTTCAACCCTGGTCTGAATCCCACCTGATCTTGATGGATTATCTTTTTGATATGCTATTGGATTCAGTTAGCTGGTATTTTATTGAGGGTATTTGCATCTTGTTTATCAGGGATATTGGTCTGTAGTTTTCTTGTTATATCCTTTCCTGGTTTTGGTATTAGGGTGATACTACTGGCTTCATAGAATGGTTTAGGGAGGGTTCCCTCTTTCTCTATCTTTTGGAATTGTGTAGATAGGATTGGTACCAATTCTTCTTTGAATGTCTGACATAATTTAGCTGTAAATCTGTCTGATCCTAGACCTTTTTTTTGTTAGTAGCTTTTTAATTACCATTTCAATCTAGCTTCTTGTTATTAGTCCATTCAGAGTTTCTATTTTTTCCTGGTTTAATTTCGGGAGGTTGTATATTTCCAGGAATTTATCCATCTCCTCTAGGTTTTCTAGTTTATGTGCATAAAGGTGTTCACAGTAGCCTTAAATGATCTTTTGTATTTCTGTGGTATCAGTTGTAATATCTCCCATTTCATTTCTAACTGAGCTTATTTGGTTCTTCTTTCTTCTTGATTAATCTTGCTAATGGTCTATCAGTTTTTTAATCTTTAAAAAGAATCAGAATCAGTGTTTTGTTTCATTTATCTTTTAATTTTTTTTATTTCAATTTCATTTAGTTTTTTTATTTTTATTTTTATTTTATTTTTTTGAGACAGAGTCTCACTCTGTTGCCCAGGCTAGAGTGTAGTGTTGCAATATTGATTCACTGGAACCTCTGCCTCCTGGGTTCCTCCCAAATATTAGGATTACAGGCGTACACTACCATGCCTAGCTAATTTGTATATTGTGTGTTTTTAGTAGAGATAGGGTTTTACCATGTTGGCCAGACTGGTCTCAAACTCCTGACCTCAAATAATCCACCCACCTTAACCTCTAACCTCCCAAAGTGCTGGGATTAAAGGTGTGAACCGCTGAGCCTGGCCAGCCACCACACCCAGACTCATTTAGTTCTGCTAAGATCTTGGTTAGTTACTTTCTTATGTTGGGTTTGTGTTTGGTTTGTTATTGTTTCTCTAGTCCCTAAAGGTGTGACCTTAGATTGTCTGTTTGTGCTCTTTCAGACTTTTCAGTGTAGGCATTTAATGCTATGAACTTTCCTCTTAGCATTGCTTTTGCTGTATTCCAAAGGTTTAGATAGGTTGTGTCACGATTATTGTTCAGTTAAAAGATGATTTTCATCTTTATTTCATTGTTGACCCAATGATCATTCAGGAGCAAGTTCTTTAATTTCCATATATTTGCAATTTGCACAGTTTTGAGGGTTCCTTTTGGAGTTGATTTCCAATTTTATTCCACTGTTGTGTAAGAGTACTTGATATAGTTAGATTTTCTTAAATTTGTTGAGACTTGTTTTGTGGCCTATCATATGGTCTATCTTGGGAATGTTTCATGTACTGATAAATAGAATGAATATTCTGCAATTGTTGGGTAGAATGTTCTGTAAATATCTGTTAAGTCCATTTGTTCTATGGTATAATTTAAGCCCATTGTTTCTTTGTTGACTTTTGTCTTGATGATCAGTCTAGTGCTGTCAGTGGAGTACTGAAGTCCCACACTATTATTGTGTTGGTGTCTATCTCACTTCTTAGGTCTAGTAGTAGTCATTTTATAAATTTGGGAGCTCCAGTGTTAGATGCAGGTATATTTAGGATTTTGATATTTCCCTATTGGACTAGTCCTTTTATCATTATATAATGTCCCTCTTTGTCTTTTAAAGTAACTGCTGCTGCTTTAAAGTCTGTTTTGACTGAAACAAGAATAACTACACTAGCTCACTTTTGGTGTCTGTTTTCATGGAGTATCTTTTCCTACCCCTTTACCTTCAGTTTATGTGAGTCTTTGTCGGGTGAGTCTCTTGAAGACATCAGATACTTGGTTGGTTAATTCTTATCCATTCTGTCATTTTGTGTCTTTTAAGTAGAGCATTTAGGTCATTTACATTCAATATTATTATTGAGACGTGAGGTACTATTCTATTCATCGTACTATTTGTTGCCTGAATACCTTGGTCTTTTCTTTCATTGTGTTCTTGTTTTATAGGTACTGTAAGATTTATGCTTTAAGGAAATTCTAGTTTGGTGTATTTTGAGGATTTGTTTCAAGATTTAGAGCTCCTTTTAGCAGTTCTTGTAGTACTGGCTTGGTATTGGCAAATTCTCTCAGTATTTGTTTGTCTGAAAAGACTATCTTTCCTTGATTTATGAATCTTAGTTTTGCTGGATACAGAATTCTTGGCTGATAATTGTTTTAAGGAAGCTAAAGATAGGACCCACTCCCTTCTGGCTTGCAAGATCTTTGCTGAAAAATTTATTAATCTGATATGTTTTCCTTTGTAGGTTACCTGATGCTTTTTGCCTCACAGCTCTTAAGATTCTTTCTTTTGTCTTGACTTTAGGTAACCTGATGACTATGTGCCTAGGCTATGATCTTTCTGTGATGAATTTCCCAGGTGTTCTTTGAGCTTCTTGTAGTTGGATGTCTAGATCTCTAGCAAGACCAGAGAAGTTTTCCTCGATTATTTCCTCAAATAAGATTTCCAAACATTTAGATTTCTCTTTTTCTTCAGGGACACCAATTACTCTTAGGTTTGGTCATTTAACACAGTCCCAAACTTCTTGGAGCCTTTATCCATTTTTAAATTCTTTTTTCTTTGTCTTTGTTGAGTTGAGTTTATTTGAAAGTCTTGTCTTTGAGCTCTATAGTTGTTTCTTCTACTTGTTCAGTTATATTACTGAGATTTTCTAGTGCATTTTGCATTTCTCTAAGTGTGATTTCTTCTTCACTTCTAGAAGTTGTGATTATTTTTTATTTGTGCTATTTCACTGGAGACTTTTGCATTCATATCCTGTATCTTTATTTTTGAAGTTGGACTTCACCTTTCTCTGGTGTCTCCTTGATTAGCTTAATGATTGACTTTCTGAATTCTTTTTCTGGCAATTCGGAGATTTCATCTTGGTTTGGATCCATTGCTGGCGAGCTAGTGTAATCTTTTGTTGGTGCTGAATAACCTTGTTTTGTTGTATTACCAGATTTATTTTTCTGGTTCCTTCTTATTTGGGTATACTATGTCAGATGGAAGATAGTATACCCAAATGAGAAGCAAGGCTGCTGTTCACATTCTTTGGTCCCTTGAGGTGCTCCCTTGATGTAGTGTTCTCCCCCTTCCCCTAAGGAAGGGTCTTCCTGAAAATTGAACTGCAGTGATTGTTGTTTCTCTTTTGTATTTAGCCACTCAGTGGAGCTACCAGGCTCTAGCCTGGTAATGGGGAGCGTCTGCAGAGTCATGTGATGTGATCTGTCTTCAGGTCACTCAGCTGTGGATGCCAGCACCTGCTCTGGTTGGGGAAGCAGGGAAGAGAAGTGGACTCTTGAGGGTCCTTGGTTGTATTTTTGTGCGCTGGTTTTGTGTTGGTTGGCCTCCAGCCAGGAGGTGGTGCTTTCAAGAGCGCATCAGCTGCTGGAGTATATGGAGGATACAAGCCTACCCTAGGGTCGCCTTTGGATAAGTATTCAAGTTTCTCAGGTGGTGGTACAGGGCCATAGAGCTCCTAAGAGATTATGTTGTTTGTCTTGGGCTACCAGGACAGGTAGAGAAAGACTATTAACTTGGGACAGGGTTCGGCATATCTGAGCTCAGACTCTTCTTGCGCAGGGCTTGCTGCAGCTGCTGTGGGAGATCGGGGGTGTAGTTCCTGGGCTAAATGGAGTTATGTTCCCAGGGGGATTATGGCTGCTTCTACTGTGTGACAGCTCACCAGGGAAGTAAGGAAAAGCCAGCAGCTACAGACAGGCTTCACTTAGCTCCCATGCAGCCTGCTGCATTGAAAAGCTGGGCTCACTCCCACTGTGCCACCCCCAACAGCACACAGTTTATTTCCAGGCAGCTGGTGAGCAGTGCTGAGAACTTGCCCCAGGCTACAAGCCTCCCAGCAGAGAAAGCAAGCCTACTCACACTTCCTCAGCTGTCCCATAGAGCCTGCAGCGGCAATGCACCTCCTTCAAAGGGTCTGTGGTTTCTCTTGGTTTTTCTAGTATGTTGCTGCAGTAGTTCTTGGAGCAAGTTCATGACGTGAGTCTGTACATGTGCTCTGTCTCAGGGAGAGCTGCAAGTTAGCGTCCTGCCTCTTATAAGCCATTTTCCCACATTCCCCCTGAATGGATTATTTTAAAACAACCGTCTTCAAGTTCAGAAACTCTTTTGCCTGATCTAGTCTATTATTGAAGTTCTCAGTTTTACTTTTATTTCACTCATTGAGTTACTCAGTTCTAACATTTCTGTTTCATTCTTTTTAATTGTATCTATTTTTAAAAATTTCTCATTCAGATTATGAATTTTCAGATTTCATTGAATATATTTGTGTTGTCTATTTGTGTTCTCTTGTATCTTGCCAGGTTTCCTTAAGATCGTTATTTTGCATTTTTTTCAGGTGTTTTTAGATTGGTTTTCGTCTAGGGTCTGTTACTTAGAGAATTATTATATTCCTTTGAAGGCATCACATTTCCTTACTTTTTCATATTACTTGTTTCCCTGTGTTTGTATCTGTGGATCTGGTGGGACACTTCCTCTTCTCATTTTATGGAGTAGCTTTCATAGGGAAAAATGTTTTTCTGTATATGTGTCATAAAGTGTCAGTTGGGTAGAGTGCTTTGGCTTTGGTTCAGCGTGGGTGCAGTAATGTAGTCTGTATGATTTCTTCGGCTATAATCAACATCAGTGGTGTCTGTGAGTACCTCTGTGGCCTATGCTGTGTTTGCTTGTAGAGGCTATTGCACGGCTTTCCTGGGGACAGGGACACCAGGCAGATCAGTTTGGGGGCCCCAGTGGTAGGGAGCATGGGTGTATGGCAGCTCTTCCACTGGAGTGGGCAGGTTATCTGACAAGAGTAGGCCTGGGTGGCTTCATCACTGGAGGGGGCAGGATCACTGGTGATGGCAGCAGCCCTGGAAAGCTGGTCTTGGGTCCCTGAGGGATGTGCTTGGGCACAAAATCACTTTGCTGCTGGAGGGGGTGGGGTCGCCAGTGGTGGCATATCTTGGCCAGGCTGGTTCTTCTGCCCGTGTAGGATATGTGTGGGTGTGCAGCACTTTTCCCCTGGAGGGAGCAGGTTGCCATTAGTGGTGGGCCTGGTCAGGCGTATCCATAGTACTACAGGAGGGGTGCCAGCTCTGTTACTACAGAGGTTGGGGTTGCTCATGGCAGCAGCAGCAGGCTTCAGGCAGGCAACTCTTGGATTCTGAGGAGTGCATGCGTTGGCTTCCTCTGCCCCGTGGGCAGCCTTCCCACTGTGTTGGACTCCCTGTTTTCTGGGGTATGGAATACCGTGTGTGCTCAGATGCTCGGGTCTCGGCTGCAGAGCTGGTATCATGACTCTGCATCCTTCTGGGTGGATGTAGTGGGATGTTGGAGGGACCTCAAGGATGTGGAGATTCAGAGGTTTTTGGGTCCCAGGCCGGGATGCACACTGGTGGTAGCTCTGCTCTCAACATGATGTGTTGTGGCAGCCTGTGTCCTGTGGGCTTGGGGCCCAGCTTGATTTCCTCTCTGGAACAATGCAGTCACATGGTTTCCAGGTAACTCCCTATATGTGGGGGCAGGGGGCTCTCCTCTTGTTAGGTCTACAGGCATCCAGGGTGGAAATGTGGACTGCTGGGGATCTTAGGCTTAGCTTTCTCCTGTGCTTGAGGTCTCTCTGGGCTCTGAAACGATCCTAGCCAGGTGCTTTGCTTCCCTGTTTATGCCGCTGTCCCAAGTCTCCATGCCCCAGAGTGGCTTTGTCACTTCTTTGCTGAATTCCAGTGTTCTCCCCTAGACTCGCTGTTCGACATGTGACTGGAGGAGATAAATGCTGGGTGCCTCTAGTCAGCCATCTTGATGATGTCTTCTGTAACTTTTCACTATTTCTGCAAATGTTTATGATACTGTAGGCTTGACTGCCTGTGCTATAAATGGGGGAGTAGGTCTCTTTGTTGGAGTTTGTAAAGATCATTACATTAGGGCCACACAAATCACACTAAGAGAGACATAAGAAATGAAAAGATCTGTTATATATAGTCACAGGACTTAGAGACAAGAAGCATGACAATCCCCACTGCATAGGGCCCGTATAGGAGCTCTGGGGAGTGGGCTCAACCAGGTAGATGGGGAGGGGAGAGAGAGAAAACCCATGGAGAAGTCCCTTTGTTGGGGGCTAGAGTAGAGCACACAAACAAAAGGTGTGAGCGGATTTCACTGGTGTGTTTGAATGTCACTAGGGCACTGTCAGGAGAGGGCTAATAGGGGAACTTGTGGCAAATACCAGCATTATCACATTGGTGCACCTGGTCACCTGGGTGGAGTGCTCATAACCTGTTGGTGGGGGATGTTGGGGGATTGGGAAAATAAGTTTTACACATTTACAGTATATAGTCATTGCCTGTTGAGATCTTATAATAAAAAGAGTTCCAACAAAGAATGTACACTCTTTTCATGTGCAGAATCACATTCATTATTTGAAGAATCTCAACATAGTTTCTAGGAATCTAGATCCCAGAACCACAGAACTGAGATATAGTTAGGTATATCATGACACCATTTCAGAACACGTCAGCAACTCAACCTTGAATTTGCAGTATTCAAATGCCCAGCACAAAATTAGTCAGAAAACAGGCATAAGAAAGCTTACAGGATCTGAAATCCACAGGGGTTTCATTTTTTATTTACACGAAAGTTTTAGAAGTTAAACATGATCATAATGAAAGGAGAGTGTCATATCCCTTCTTTTCTATTGTCTGCTTTTTTTCTCTCAGCAACTGATCCTAGAATTTATTTGAAGAGGAGAAGAAATGAGTACATGGATGAATTAAAAGAGTAATGCAGTCTTGCCGTATAAATACTGTTACCTCTAGTATCTATGAAAATATCAAAAGAGGGAATTGTTGTTTTAATGTATTATAGTTAAAAAATAAACGTATGCAATATAGCACATTTAAATGGAGCCAGTTCAATATCTAAAATCAAAAATTGTTCTCTCCTTATAGCCTATTTAACTTTATATTCTCAGCAGCTTGAACGGCACATGGCACACAGTAGGCATTCAATAAATGTTGATGATTAAAAGAATGTTTATGTATGTGCTTTTGAAACTTGAAAGAATTTCACATTTACATTTTCTATACTTCCATCATCTTTCTTTCTTTCTTTTTTGAGATGGAGTCTCACTCTGTTGCCTAGGCTGAGTGCAGTGGCCTGATCTCAGCTCACTGCAACCTCCACCTCCCAGGTTCAAGCGATTCTTGTGCCTCAGCCTCCGAGTAGCTGGGATTACAGGTGCACACCACTATGCCCAGCTAATTTTTATACTTTTTAGTAGAGATGGGGTTTCACCATGTTGGCCAGGGTGGTCTTGATCTCCTGACTTCATGATCCACCCACCACAGCCTTCCAAAATGTTGAGATTACAGGCATGAGCTCGCGCCCGGTCCCCTTTTACCATCTTTCTATCCTCAGTCCACTGATGATCAGATGAAAGAAAAACACAGGTGATATCAACAAATGAATCAGAATTTCCAAACTGTAGTGCAGGTGGCCAGGGACAGTTGTAGGAGACAGAGTTCTGCACGGCCTGCAACATGTGAAGCTGGACTTTGAAATAATTCAATCTAACAAACATGTACTGAAAACCTGTGATCTGCAAATCACCCTGATAGATATTATGGGGCTGCAGGATGAGAAAAAACACAAAATGCATGCATGCAGTTTTAAAGGCTGAAAATGGCATATTTGAGACGGAAGAAGGCAAATAAGAAAACCGTTGCGCAAGCCAACAGCATAGTCCCCAAAGGGCTGTTTTCAGTTTGACAAGGAGAAGCACTATTGTTATTCTGGCCTGCTTCCTCGTTGCAAAAATAGAACCATGAAGCTTTCTCTTCTGCAGATTGTGATTTTAAAGCATTGTCAGTGAAGCAAATATACATTAAAAGCAATACATAAATAAATATTTAAGCTCTAGGAAGATTACCAAGCTTTAGTGATGCTGTAACAGGAAAAACCAATAATTAGATAGTGCCTCGGCTTACTGAAGAACTAATTCGTGTTTATAAAGTGCTTTCAGAATGCAAAGCACTGAAGAAGGTTAGGATATTATTATCATTATTACCAAAGATCTTTAAAAAGCAAGATCTTGATATTCTTATAATCACAGCAGGAGTTGTTCCATTTCCCATGTAATTTATGAGGAGAAAAAAGAATAATAAACTCCACCTCTCTTCATGCTTGATTTGTCAGTTGTTCTTGTTATATGTAACTGATCCTCAAGAGAGCCTTAATTTAAGCAACAGTTTATTCTCTTCAATATTATTTTGACATTTGGTAGTTACTACAGATTTTGTGCATCTGTCTTTCCCAGAAGAGAAGGCATTAAATGCCACTTGGATGATCATTGCTTTTGCAGAAACTCAGATTTGATGTTATTCTTTTGGTAGATAGCATGACTTATGGTAAGTTTCCAGTTCTGGAATACGCAGATTGTGCATTTCATTACTCATGGAGTCTGTGCCACACTGATATTAGATATTTCATAAAAATAAGCTATTGGTTGAAAGAACCATATCATAAATATTTCATGTAATAAAACTGGCCTTTTCCAATTTTCCACATATATTCTAAAATAACTAAGATATCTGGAAATTTTCAAAAATGAAAGTAAGAAACTGTAACAGAGGTCAGAAATTTCTTCGGAACCTCTCTCTAGGACTCTCAGATGGACCTCCCAAAGAAAACAAATAAGACCCCCAAAAACCAGGAACAAGAAGGAGAGTTACATCAACAATTAGTCAGATGCTTCCAGAATTGCTTCATGCTATTCCCATATATAAGCTTTTTTCTTATCAAATTTTATGGATGGTGGTAGGTTCTTCCATTGTGAATTTTCATTTGTGATCATTAGTTCTAACAAGTCCGTGCTCCCATGTTAGATTTTGCAGATTTAAATTTTGATGTGAAGATTTGTTTAGTCTGTTTATTCAAACCAGTAATACATTTCAAGGCAATTACTTTTAGCTATTGCAAATGATATTTTAAATTTGTTATTTTAACCATAATATTATAAACTGGAAAAAAATGTAGTATTTTTAAGCTGACATTTAAATAAATTGTGAACAACTTTGTGAGGTAGAAAGACATGGAAAACTAGTGGGAGAAAGGGGAAATGGGGAGAAGGATGGAGAAGGAGGAAAGATAGAGGAAAAGAGAAAAGAAAGAATAGTGTTAGGAATGAAAAGATTCAAGGTGGCCATAAAAAAAAGGAAGACAGGATAAGGAGTTGGGAAAGGGGGAGACCAGAGGAGAAAGATAGTTAAAAAATGTGCTAGAATAAAGAAGGCAGAATGGCAAAGTCAAATCATACACTTCTTTATACCCTACCTTCTCCATGGCTACTTAAGGCTTAGGGATTAATGTTTTCTCTCTTTCTCTCATTCTCTCTTTTTTTCTTTCTTTTTAGAGACAGAGTCTCAGCCCAAGCTGAAGTGCAGTGCTGCAGTCATAGCTCACTTTAACCTCAAACTCTTAGTCTTAAGGGATCCTCCTACCATGGCCTCCTGAGTGGCTCAAACTACAGGCACACCTCACCATGCATGGCTAATTTTTATACTTTTAAATTTTTTGCAGAGCCAGGTTCTCACTATATTGCCCAGGCTGATCTCAAACTTCTGGCCTCAAGCAATCCTCCTACCTCAACCTTCCAAAGTGCTGGGATTACATGGATGAGTCACTGTACCTGGCCCTTTTTCTCTTTAGTGCCTGGTATAGTGCCTGGCGTATTGTAGACCCTCTGTAACCATTTGATGAATCAGTAGATGTTAATGGATCAAGCTGGCCTCCTTACGGTTCCTTGAACACCCCAGATACCCTTCTCTTCTTGGACTATGTCCCAAAAGATTTGTTTAGTTCACTCCTCTACTTCCTCCTCACCTTTTCAGTAATGCCTACCCTGAGCAGCCAATTAGGAACTGCAGCTAACCCCATACTTCCCACTCACTGCAATCCCATAACTCTGCTCCCCCTTCCCATGGCAGTAATCCTCCTTGATATGTAATTTGGTTTTGCTTATATGTTACATTTATGGTTTACTGTCTGTCTTCCCCTGCTAGAATGGAATTTCCATAGGGCAGGGGTCGGTCTTTATTTCAGTTGCTGATTTATCCCAAATACGTAGAACAATGCCTGTTTGTTGCATGGATGAATCATCCTTATCAATATATGACCATGTTTTTTCTTGTTCTTTTTTTCTCTCATTCTTTCTCCCCTCCCCTTCATAGTAGTTGACAGAGAATACAATCCCAAAGCATTTACCTATTTTCTAACTTGTATTTAACTTCACTCTTCAATTTCAGCTGCATTGCAGCAAAATCCTGCACACATGACCTACTGTTCCCCGAAAGGGTCTTTTTGTGCACTGTATATTGCCATTTACTGCCTGAAAAGGCCTGGACTGATGTCCAAAGAACACATTCCAGAACACAACAGAGCTACAGGTCAGCCTGGCTCAAATTTATTGAAAAGTTCTTCTACATATTAATTGTTTTATCTAGGTATTAGTTATTTTCTCTCTAGGGAAATAATCAGACAGTGGCTTTTTAAGGCAATTTTATGCCATCACAAATCCTTTTGGAGAACTAATTTTCCATGCTAGGGTTGAATTCAAAGCTAATGCTATCATTTGGCTTGTACTCTACCCTTGTTCTTGCTTTGTTTAAATGATGAGTTAGGCCCAGCAATAGTATTAGTTCATCAAAAGGTCTATAAGTTATATTCAGATCGTTTGGGGTCAACAAAACCCAGAATGTGGTTTACACAAGTGCTTTCTCCCCTAATCCTTAAATCCATAGATATTTCAAAGTCAACTTAATTCATATGTTTTCCATTCATTTGCCCTTAGGTCTTTATGTTTAGGGGAGGAGGTGGTGGTAGGCAGGAAGGTACTGTTCTAGGAAATGGCTTCCTTCTTCACTGACACAGACAGATCATTCATTAGCCACAGACCCGGTTTCTTGGTGGAAGTCCGTACCTGCATCCTTTCCAGTTCCCTCTTAATTGAAGCTCCAACCTCAGCACACATCAGTATAGCTGCCAAAGAAAGTAAAGCGGAAAGAGGCTGCATTTTCTCTCATAGAACCACAGAGTCCTAGACTTGTGATTCTAAAGATCATCTGGTTCATCTACCATGTGAGGCTTAAATCACCTGGACAGTATCCTGGCTAATTACCTTTCAGCCTCTGATTAAGCATCTCCAGTGACAGAGCTTCAATAGCCGACCACAGTCACGGGTGGCTTTCAGCTATAAGAAGGACTCTTAGAAGGAACTGAGTCTTCTTTTCTGCATCCCAAATCTCTCTGGTCCCTTCATCCATTTAAAACCAGTCCTCTGTGTTCCCCTCATGTTCTCTTGCCATGAAGATTTCACTCTCCCATGATTTCAGGTGCTGCTCTACATGCATCCTTCCCAAGTCTGAGCTTCCTGGTCCAACTACCCCATGGGCACCACATTCTGTATCTGATACAAGGACCTTAAGATAAACCACACTGACTGCTTAAGCTAAGCCCTCTTCTAAATCTTATTACTTGTCTTGTGTTGCCATCTCAAAAATGGCAAGATGCATCTAAAAGCTCCTCTTCTTATCATATTCCCCACAGCTAGGTGACAGGTCCTATCAGCTGCACCTCCAAAATAGCTCCCAGGTCGGCCTCAGCCTCCTCATGTCCACCATGTCTGCTTTAGTTCAAGATTTGGTCGTCTTTCAGCTGAACTGAGGCACCAGCCTCATCTCTCATCTCCTGGCCCCTGCCCTCTTCTTCCCCAGTGCTTTTTACAACATTGCTTCCAGGTTTCCCTTTCTCTAGATCATGGAGCTAGCGAGAATGTGTTGATGGGATCTCATCCTCATGTTATCTTTATGCTTCTTTATCCGGGTCTTATAGAAAGATGGTCAGCTAAAGGGAAGCCAGGACAAGAGTGTGGCAACCCCTAGTAGAAAATATTCAATCTTGGTCAAGCACGGTGGCTCACGCCTGTAATCTCAGCACTTAGGGAGGCTGAAGTGGGTGGATCATGAGATCAGTAGATGGAGACCATTCCTGGCCAACATGGTGAAACTCCATCTCTACTAAAAATACAAAAATTAGCTGGGCATGGTGGCACATACTGTAGTCCCAGATACTCGGGAGGCTGAGGCAGGAGAATCGCTTGAACCTGGGAGGTAGAGGTTGCAGTGAGCCGAGATTGTACCACTGCACTCCAGCCTGGAGACAGAATGAAACTTCGTCTCAAAAAAAAAAAAAAGAAAATAATCTCATATATTTTTCATGACCCTTTGATTCTAAATCTGAGCTACTGAATTTGTTCCCAAACTGCTTGATTTTTGAGGGATACTGAGATGCTAGCTGACTTCCCTGAGCCCATATATGCTTCCTCTTAAGGTGCAGCTTATCCTGGAGGTCCTCAGCACCCCCTCCACCCCCTTTAACCTGTGGCTAACACAGCACTCCAGCCACACTGTCACAGCCCCTGCACACTACCCTCCGAGCTGAGTGGATGCAGAGCTCTTGCCTCCCGTTCAGAACTCTGCTTATCCTCCGAGTGTGCTCACGTATGCATCACCTCTCCCATTACATCACTTGCTCACGCGTGCATCACTTCTCCACTGCCTATCCCTTATTTATGAGCCTCTTTACCCAGCAGGTACCTCTCCCATAGCAGCCATTGTGCTGTATTTGTAGTTTGCTTCTACGTTTTTTGGAAGCGGATGTCCTTTGGAGGCAGGCATTTGGTCTTACCATCCGGTGCATATTCCATTATCTGGCTCAGTGCCTGGCACATAGTAGGTCTCAGAAATGTTCTTTGAAAAAATGTGCGAATGAATGGTTGAGTGAATGAGCTTCTATCACATTTCCTTATTCTCCAAGTCTAGTAACACTTTCTGAAAAGGAAATAAAATTATTTTCTCTAAGTGAACCGAAGCCAGTATCTATGATCATTTAATTTTCTACATTCTTCAGTGAGCCATTCTAGTCATTCAGTGATTCATTGTAGACCCTTATAGCATCCTTGTCAAGCTGATTGATTTATAATATTCAGGATCCATTTTCTTCTTTCGGACGAACAGCACAGTGATATCTGATGGCTTGCAAGTTTCCAGTCTAATAACTAGCCCAAGTGCTCACAGCCTGTAAGCAGCCAAGCTGGGAGTGGACCACTCACTAGCTGCCCCGCTGTACCTGTGTGTCATAGGGCCTCTCTCCACGGAACCTCGTAAACATCTAGTTAGAGATGCTGCTAAATTTAAATTATCGTTATATTTCACCAAACATATTTCATTAAGTCACTGATAAACATTCCTGGCATTTTTGATTATTTTCCTTTTTATCCAAGCAAGGATTGTTTTCTCTTATTGTTCTTACCATCTCTATATCTGTATCCAGGAACTGAGCTTACAGGTAATGATCTAATTCAGATATGTGTAAACCTGGGTGTAATAACTAGCCCAGATTGGTGGAAACGGTTCCCTTTTACACAGCCCCTTTTATCCTTATCACGTACATTAATTCATTGGATCTGGTAATATAGATGATTAACCTGTATATCCAGGCGCTGCTGCTGATATGGCTGCTATCTCCATGTGCTGGGATAAACAGACTGTTGTTAGTAAATATTCCTTCTGATACCTGCTCTCTGCCATCACTACACACGTTCTAAAATGTCTTTTTTGCTCTGTTGTTTTTCTCATACCAGTTTAACTCGAAAAGATCCACTTCATTTCCTTAGGCTAAACTTCTAATGAATGCAGATATTTGCAAGGGACCTGAACTGGATAACCTCTCGAGTTTTCTCCAGTTTTAGTATTCTGTGAAGACAATTTGGTGTAAATAATTTAAGAGGTTAGTCAGAATGGAGTTCTCTGTTCAAATGGTCTCATTAAATTTCTCTACTGAGTTCTTAGAGCTTGTTGTCAGATTCAGGAGCTTGCCCTTGGAAGTACAGAGCACAGTGCCTGCCACACAGTAGGCCCAATAAATAAAACAGAATTAAACGAAGTTAATTTAAACAAAATTAAAGCCTCCCTAGAGCTAACAATTTTAACTTATTATAATAAGTAACAAGTTAGTGTCAATCTCAACCTAAAGTTTCAAGGAAATCAGCCCCGTAGAAATCTTGTATTTTGAGCAACACTGAATTTGTACTCCTAACAAAAAATTAATGAAATTCCTTAAAAGCTGTTATAAAATGTAAGTTACTTATCCTTGGACAAAGAGTTCAAATCTTCCTTATTTATTGTTAAGCATTCCCCGTTCATCATACCTATTGGAAAGAGCTTTGCTTAAACTCAGAATTTGACTGCTAAAATTCACACATATGGCAAATATGAACTAATCAGACCACAGATATTTTGCTGCATTCCATGGTGTCTCATTTATTTGTTTAATTTGCAGCTATAGCAACTAGATTCCACCACTTTGGGCTTTTACACAGAACTACAGTATGATCAGCTTGGTTGAAGTTTGGCACTCGACACTCTGCTCAATTGAAGACATATGCACAAATCACTTACCACATTTTTTAACCTGTTTTTCACACTGGGTAGGTCTGTAATATTTGCATAAAAATATGAAAAGCAACCTTCTACAGGGAGAGAAGGCAATTAAAAGATGTTGCGACCTTTCTTTCTGCAGCATTTCAAAGCTTAAAGTTTTCTTGGCATGCTTTTCAAACGCCCATCTGACTTTGAAGCAGGCTGCCTCTCCACAGAAAGCTTGCTCCAGCAATGACTAAAGGATTGACCTGGTGCCATGCATGCTGCTCTGCACAAGAAGGGCATTTGGAAATGACCTTGAAATGAAGTTTTGCCAAGTTAATGAAATATAGGCCTTCAAGAAGTGCCATTTCAGAAATGATGCACAGAAGGGCATCCGCCACATTGTCAAAAATTGCCCCTTAATTTGGTGTTGGACAAACAGGAATTTTTAACTTCCATAAGGAATGATACTCTTGATTTTATTAGTTGCATTTTGTAACAGGTTGGAAAAATTAGGTAATGGAGAATATTGGCATACCGCTGTTGTTTCTTTTAGGTGACTTTTTAAAAACATTTGCTGAAGGAAAGGTTGATGCTCAAAGAGTACAATTATAAATGGAGAGATGGGAGTTTAAAATGAAGGATAAGCCACAAATGAGGATGAAGTTAGTGGATAGAGAAAAGACAGGAGGGAAAGGTATCTCTCTTTACTGATAAGCTGCCTGTCGATATGATTTAGATTCTAGGAGGGGGGCATTTCTTTTCTCAGTATGCACACTCATAGAGTAAACTGTCGTGGCTGGTTAAACATGTTAATTGATGTTGACACCAGTTGTTGCTATACGGGTTTCCATTTTACTGAGCGATATATTTATGTTGCTGCATAATGTCGCCTGATTGCACATCTCATGCTGGTGAAGTTGGCTGACATTTCAAGCTCTGGATATCATGAAGCTGTGCTTTAACCTTATTTGGAAGTCAGGGTTAGTGTGGCACTGGAAGGTCTCCTTCAGCCTCCCTTTTTGTGACCTCCCTTCTATAACGCTGGCAAGGCTGACACAGTCCAAGTTTGAGGCAGTCAAGGTGGGACAGCAGAAGATTGTTGAGGTACGAGTCATATATTCTCTTATGCCAACTCTCAGATTTTTATATAATCTGAGTCTACACTTCTTTTAAAAAATAATAAATAGATAAGACCATTCAACCCCTCTAGACCTCTCTAAAAAGACAGTAGAAGACTTCTGACCACTCTCATTTTTAAAGTTCTAATAATTTTCACAAAATAACCCTGGGAAACATACATCTGTGTGACCAGGGAGACATACTGGCAACAACAACTTCTCAGAACATTCCTTTTTACACTGCCTGGGATTTTTTAATAAGTAATTTGGTATTTCTGTAAATTTAAAGTAGATTCAGTAAAATGAATGCATTATTTTTTTTCTTAAAAGCTCAAGCCTTCCAGACTTATCATTTTGTAGAGTTACATAAGTAAGCAATGCAACTGAGATAAAAGTCAATGTTGGCCGGGCGCGGTGGCTCACACCTGTAATCCCAGCACTTTGGGAGGCCAACATGGGTGGATCCCGTGGTCAGGAGATCAAGACCATCCTGACTAACATGGTGAAACCTCATCTCTACTAAAAATACAAAAATGAGCTGGGCATGGTGCCATGAGCCTGTAATCTCAGCTAGTCAGGAGTCTGAGGCAGGAGAATCACTTGAACCCAGGAGACAGAGGTTGCAGTGAGCTGAGATCATGCCATTCCAATCCATCCTGGGCGACAGAGTGAGACTCCATCTTAGGAAAAAAAAAATCCTTCTTTCTTTCTATAATCAGTTTTTTTAGATTCCATCTAAAAAAAAAAGTCAAAGTTATAGGTTATAATCATTTGCAAAACTGTTCACATTTTTAATTATTTTATTTTTTTAGAGACTTTTTTAGAATCTTACTGTGTCACCAGGCTGGAGTACACAGTAGCACTTTCATGGCTCACTGTACCCTCAAACTCCTGGGCTCAAGTGATCTTCCTGCCTCTGCCTCCCAAGTAGCTAGGACCACAGGTGTAGACTACCACACCTGGCTTCTTTTTTAAAAATTATTTTTTGTAGGCACAGTGGCCTCACTATGTTTCCCAGGCTGGTCTTGAGCTCCTGGACTCAAGAGATCCTCCCGCCTCAGCCTTCCCAAAGTCCTGGGATTACACGTATGAGCTGCTACACCCAGCCCCTGCTCACAATTTATATAGCAACATATTTTAAAAACAGTAATGTATTTGCAAAATAGTTTTTAATGCGGTAATTTATTATATGCTGAAATCAAGCTTGATGATTTTTCATTAGGTTTTGCTAAGTGTCATATGCTAAATTGTTTGCTTATGAATTTTTTCCCCAATGCCTGTATTTGGTAAGTTTGCATGGAAAGTTCTGGCATAAGAAACTCAGAAATATTTTGTTGTTTTAACTTAGCATTTTTATTGATGTGTCTTAAAGGTGATTTGCTTTAAATTGCAGTATGATGCTTTTTTCTGAACCTAAATCTTTTCAACTGAAGAGCACAGTTTCTTGCAAAACCTTCATCCCCAATTTAGAGCCCTCTTTATATTAATATGAGTCATTTAAAAAGTATTTCCTGAAACACTTCTCAACTTCGTAAATAAAGAAGGGATATATCTTAGTCCATTCAGGCTGCTATGACAAAATAGCATACATTGGGTGGCTTATAAACAACATAAATTTATTTGTCACAGTTCTAGAGGCTGGGAAGTCTAAGAGCAGAGTGCCAGCATGGTTGGGTTCTGGTGAGGATCCTCTTCCAGATTATAGACTTCCAACTGCTTGCTCTGTCCTCACATGGCAGAAGGAGCAAGAGATCTTTCTGGAGCCTCTTTTAAAAGCCCACCAATCCCATTCATTGAGGGCTCCACCCCAGTGACCTAATCATTTCCCAAAGGACCATCTCCTAATGCCGTAACCTTAGAGGTTAGGGTTTCAACATGTGAATTTCTAGGAGACGGAAACATTCAGCCCATAGCAGGATGAGAAAAAGAAAGGAAGGTACAACAAAGAACATCAACCATAAGGAAGACCATGACTTCTGATATTTAATATCATAGATCACAGATAGAAGGAGTCAAGAGACAGAATAAAAAGACAAGGCCCAGGCCCAGTGAGCTTTTGATGCCTGACTCCTCGTGTCCTTGCTCTCCCGCTGACCTCAGTGCTCAGCACTGCCTTTCTTCTCCTGACAGTATTTTCCATTTATCTTTTGGTGTAAACAATTTAGAGATGAGAGAAGTAGGGAGCTTATCATTATTCAATCTGATCAAACAGTATCTTCACCTTTAAGTTAGATTCAGAATTTCATTGTCCTGTTTTTTTTTTTAAATCATATGAGATTATTTTTGTGTATATGGATAAACTGTAAGATATTTTCTTACAAAAACTTTCTTCTGCATCCTGGCACAGCTCCTCCAATTGAATAGGGGCCTTCTTTCCAAAAAAGTCCAGGTAAACCATCATTCTCAGCCAACTGACACAAGAACACAAAATCAAACACCGCATGTTCTCACTCATAGGCGGGTGTTGAACAATGAGAACACATGGACACAGGGAGGGGAGCACTATACGCTGGGGTATGTTGGGGGAAAATAGGGGAGGGACAGTGGGGAGGGGGAGGGACAGTGGAGGGTGGGGAGTTGTGGGGAGATAGCATGGGGAGAAACGCCAGATATAG
>PVKP010031776.1:0-26639 GCA_004027715.1 Plecturocebus donacophilus | reverse complement strand
GTATGTTTTGTGGATTTGGGGAGGAGAGTTCTGTAAATATTTGTTAAGTCTAGTTGTTCCAGGTCTGAGTTCAAGTCCTGGATATCCTTGTTGATTTTCTATCTCGTTGATCTATGTAATATTGACAGTGTAGTGTTAAAGTCTCCCACTATTATTGTGTGGGAGTCTAAGTCTCTTTGTAAGTCATTAAGAACTTGCCTTGTGTATCCGAGTGCTCCTGTATTGGGTGTGTGTATATTTAGTATTTTAACAATTATTGTGATGGTTAATGCTGTGTCAACTTGATTGGATTGAAGAATGCAAAATATTGTTCCCGGGTGTGTCTGTGTGGGTGTTGCCAAAGGAGACTAACATTTTGAGTCAGTGGACTGGAGAGGCAGACTCACCCTCAGTCTGGGTGGGTACCATCTGATCAGTCGCCCGCACAGCTAGAATAAACAGGCAGAAGTTGGAAGGACTAGACCCATGGAGGCTTCCTGTCTTTATGCTTCTCCCACGTTGGGTGCTTCTTGCTCTCAAACGTCAAACTCCAAGGTCTTCAGATTTTGGGTTCTTGGAATTACACCAGTGATTTTCCAGGGCTCTCAGGCCTTCACCCACAGCCCGAAGGCTGCACTCTCAGCGTCTCTGCTTTTGAGGTTTGGGGACTTGGACTGGCTTTCTTGCTCCTTGGCTTGCAGACGGCCTACTGTGGGACTTCACTTTGTGATCATGTGAGTTAAGGGTCCGTAATAACCCACCCCTTCATATATACATCTATTCTATTAGTTCTGTCCCTCTAGAGAACTCTAATACAATTACTAAGGCTGAACAAGTGCATACAACCTGAATGTAAGTTCTGTCTCTAACACACCCTTGCTTTAAGGACATGACTACTCCAAACCTAAATCTGTCAAATGGCTCCCCTCCCAGGGGTGGCTACAGGTGCTAAAGAACATGAGTATTGACAGTTGAAACCTCCCGGCTTGCATCTTTCCAATATTCATGGCGTCTCTGGACAAGGGCTTTTGAACTGCCCATTTTTAATTTCCTTCAGGACAGTGGTTTGTACAGCTTCCTCTTAAATTACTTTATCTTGTATGTGACTTACTTAATTCTCCGAAGTTCAAATACTTCAATTAAGTATTGAGCTTATTTTATCCACTATTACAGGAATTTGCGCCCTATGATTTGAATGTCTTCACACCACTGATCCTCTAGAATATTGATGACTTACCTGGATGTTGTACATTTTAAGGCTTCTTTTCTATCCCTATTCCTTCTAAGAGTTGAATGATACCCTTCTTTCCTTATGTCAGGAAATACTGTTAAAGTGATAAGAGGATGAGAAAAAACTTCCTGGCCATGCCGTACTATATATGGTAGTCATCTAACGAATTTGAATACTCTTAAGGAAGTACTGTAGTCAAAAATCTGCGATTGACTTACTCTAATAGACAAATAGAGATCAAAGGTATTGGTCACACCAGCACTTTGGGAGGATCTAGAAGTTTGAGACCAGCCTGGCAAACATGATGAAACCCCATCTCTACTAAAAACACAAAATTAACCGGGCATAGTGGTGCATGTCTGTAAACCCCATCTCTACTAAAAACACAAAAATTAGCCAGGCATAGTGGGGCATGTCTGTAATCCCAGCTACTCCAGAGCCTGAAGCAGGAGAATCGCTTGAACCCGGGAAGTGGAAGTTGCAGTGAGCCGAGATCATGCCATTGCACTCCAGCTTGGGCAACAAGAGTGAAACTCTGTCTCAAAAACCAAAAAAAGACACTGGTGAATTAAGTCTCCCTATGTAACTGAGACTCTCATTCTCCTATAATGATCATTTGAAGTGATCATTAATGGAGGAATTGTGCTCTTGGAGAGATCATATGATATGAAATGATAATGATCATTTCAAAGACACCGCAATTGGAGGAACCACCTTTTATAGATTTCTATAACCCACTGCCTATCTTCCATGTGTCCTTAGGATACTTCAGATGCACTGTGAGAAAAGCTGAGTTTTATAAGAGTATTTTGTGTTTGTCAGGACATAATTCTCATATCTTCATGATTAGCAAAAAGATCATTTTATCACATCCTCTTAAATGTGGTGTTTCTCTGGAATTAGGGAACATCTAGTAACTTCCAATATACACTTTCCTTCAATGTTTACCTAACCTTTAAATTTATGACCCTTATCCATAACATTCTTTACTCCTCCCACTGTGAAGCCACAGTCAGTTTAGTCCAAATTTGATTTCTATTCTACTTCATGCCCCTGTGTAAAATCAACACTAAATACTCTGGACTTGATGTACCGTGGTGATGTTACTGAAAGCTACAAAGGTCAATTATAATTTGACTCCTGTTTTCTGATAGTCCCTGAAACATTGCTTACTCACCCAATCTCAAAGCTTTGAAGCTCGATAAAGGTTTCAAGAGAGTGCACATAAGCCTCGCTGTAATTCCCTCCACTTTTATTAACCTGCCCTGATTAGAACTTAGATGGCTCCTCATCCCATGTATTAACAAGCAAACCCAATGGTACTTTTTATTAAAAACCTGTTTTCTTTTTATTATGAGTTGTCTTCCCTACTAATAATTTAATAATTCAAGCTTGTTTTACTTTCCTTTATGACCCTACATGTTATCATTCCTTTTTAATCCTAAAAATGTCTCACTAGTCTCCCCCTTTGCAAGCCTTGCCATTTCAGTCACCTATTGCTGTGTAACACACGATTTCATTACTTCACAGATTAATGGCTTAAAACAACGATTGTTTTATTATGTTTCATAGTACTTAGGGGCCAAGAACGTAAGCATATAGTGACTGCAGCATTCCACAGATGTACATGGTAGTGACTAGTTACCCGGTGTATGAAGATGAGCTGGTTTTGATGGGGATGGCTGGAACACTGGTCTCAAGTGAGCCTGCATCCAACCACATGCAGCCTCAGACCCCTTCCAAGTTGTGTCACCAGCAGGACTTCTTAGCTGGTGGCTCAGAATTTCAAGAGCAAGTGTTGAGAAACAGGAAGTGTGGAAGCTGTCCATCTCTCATGACTTGGGACCAGAAACAGGCACGTCATCACTTCCAGCACGTTCAAAGCAGGGCCAAAGCCTGCCAGCTTACAGGAAAGGAGACAGTCACCCACCCTCTTCATTGGAGTCCAATCTACAATCTGCCACACAGGCATTGGTCCTGAGTGAATGTCTACTCAGTCATTGCTCAGGTGACATTCAGTGTTGGTAAAATCAGGCCAACGCTGCATCATCAGGAAGCACCAGCAGCAGACCCAGCACTTTCACACGCGATGCCCGGTTCCTTCACAAGCTTTGCACCACCATCCCCACACCCCTAAGAAAACTATTACTGGATTTTTAAGGGCACCATTAGTGGTTCATATTTGGCATACCTAAGTCAAGGAGATTCCATGAAAATCATGTTGGCACATGACAAAGTGTAACTGATTTTATAGCAACAAATGTTAGACTGTCTTGAAGAGCATATCTCCTATGATGTGTACCATTTGCCTATGTATATATATATATATATATATATATATATATATTTTTTTTTTTTTTTGAGACAGAGTTTCTCTCGTTACCTAGGCTGTAGTGCAATGGTGTGATCTCGGGTCACCGCAATCTCCGCCTCCCGGGTTCAAGCCATTCTCCTGCCTCAGCCTCCCGAGTAGCTGGGACTACAGATGTACGCCACCATGCCCAGCTAATTTTTTGTATTTTTAGTAGAGATGGGGTTTCACCTGGTTGACCAGGATGGTCTTGATCTCTTGACCTCGTGATCCACCCGCCTCAGCCTCCCAAAGTGCTGAGATTACAGGAGTGAGCCACCACACCTGGCCCCATTTGTCTATATTTTTATAGACCACATAGAAAGAGACCTGCAGAGCTGGTATGGCTTTTTCTAGAGGACATTCCATAACTTATCAGTGACAGCCACAGTCTGGCCCACAAATTCAAGACCTGCTTTCTGATCAGGAGTTCTCCTAAAAATGGCCACCAGTTGAGGAAGACTAAGTCACTATGCTTGAACACCCAAAAGAGGGATATACTCCTCCCAATTTGAAGATGTAAGCAACCATCATTCCAAGAGGGGAAAAAGGAAACAGATTTCTTTCCCTGAGCTGTCCAATATTTTCTCCTCCTTTCCCCAAAACGTCTGCCTGAATGGCTCCCACCTGCATCCACCTGAAGGGAGAAGAAGAAAAGCTTGTTCACTGCTACGCTCTTTGACTTTTTTTGGCATCTCTATTCCTTGAAAATCAGGTTGTTGTTCATGTCCTTCTGTAAACTTTCTAAAATGAGATAGGCCAAATCCATACATCGTTGCCATGGGTCTTTTTCTTCCTATCCTTTCCCTTTACTTTCTTTTCATTCCTACTAGCTGTTCCCTAACAGTTCATCTGGACAATGCAGTTCATCCATGGAACTTCCACATGTAACCACAGCTCTTGTGCCAAAGAATATTTCACTGGTTTAATACAATACAGGTTTGTTTATCACTTAAAGTATCTTTCCCAATCTGTCACTCAGTGATCTAAGCTAAAAGAAACTCCACAAATTTACACCTCTAGAATCTGAAATGGGTAGATTCCTTGGTTGCCACAATGGAGGAAAGGTACTCTTGGAGATATCATACCTTGGAGTTATTACACTTAGTGTGGGCCAGATGTGATATTTTTAACTTCCACTATAGTCCATAGTATAGAATGAGTTCATGGCCCTGAGTCCTGATTTCTGAAGGGTCAGTAGGAAGTGTACTTTCTTGAGTCAAGAAGAAAAGGAAAACTGGATACAGTTGAGCATTCACAATACCAACCACGAGTTATGTGACAAAATTTTTTTCTTTTAACCTTGACAGCAAATGTGGAGATAAAGTTAAAATTTGAGGCAGTATATGAATACAAGGATTCATATGCTTTTTTGGCTATAAATTTTGGCCCTAGGAAATAGTAAAAAAAAAATGAAAAATACCGTTATTGATTCAATGATTGTGTACCCACTGAAAATGTATATATTGAAACATAATTCCCAATGTGTTGTTAGGACCTTTGGAGGTAAGGCCTTTGGAAGGTACCTACATTATGAGAGTGGAACCCTCATTATCAGAATTAGTGCCCTTATAAAAAAGACCCCAAAGAACTTCATTCTCCTTTCTGCAATGGGAGAACCCAAAAAGAATAAGCCATCTATGAATCAAGAAGCAAACCCTCACCCAAACCCCAAATCTGCATACCTTGATTTTGAACTTCCCAGCCTTCAGAACTGTGAGAAATAAACTTCTGTTAGGTGTGAGCCACACGTTCTATGGTAATTTGCTGTAGTGGCCCAATTGGACTAAGACAAATGTATTATTTTTAAGCAATATAAAAACAAATAATGTCTATATGTATCACAATTAGTTAGGGAAAAATTTTTAAAAATCAAAACATCAGAAATTTATTAAATAATTATTTTTAAAAAATAGCTGGGTGTGATGCTTCATGCCTGTAATCTGTGATCCCAGCACTTTGGGAGGCCAAGGTGGGCAGATCACTTGAGGTCAGGAGTTCGAGACCAGCCTGGCCAACATGGTGAAACCCTACCTCTACTAATAACACAAAAAAGTAGCCAGGCTTGGGGCATGCACTTGTAATCCCAGTTACTCCAGAGACTGAAGTGGGAGAATCCCTGGAACCCGGGAGGCGGAGGTTGCAGTGAGCCAAGATCCCGCCGCTGCACTTCAGCTAGGAAACAAAGCGAGATGCTATCTCAGAAAAAAAAAAAAAACTAGATATCATTGTTTCAAAACATCCTTATCATAATACCACATTGACTTCCCTACTTTATTTAGAGCACTGCTTAAATGTCACCTCCTTAGAAGCTAAACTTTTTGTGATAAATCTTTTGAAAGTTACAGTTCTATTGCACTTCTTTCTCCATTCCTTATTCCTCACACTGCTTTGTGTAATGTGATCATATTATATATCGATGATACTTTCCAAAGGAACAGTACATTACACAGGTGTGCTATACCTGCTGTTTGTCTGTTTACCAAGAATGTAAGTTCACTGAGGAAGACACTTCTCTTTCATTCTAATCAACTAGAACAGTATCTGAGAAATAGGCAGCCAATGTATATTTTGTTAAATGAAAACAACTTCAGAAGAATCAATCTACTACAAAATAGCTTCCATGCCAGCCTTTCATTGAAACTATATCTTCAACAATATATGGCAATCTCCTTTATAAATCATGAGATAACGAATCATCAAAGGAACAAGAAAGATTTCCTCTACTACTTCTTATCTTTGTGAAAAAAAAACGCTTTCTTCTTTAAATCTCTTATCTCTGTGATTCTGTGATGTAATTTCTCTCCCTTTAAATTATGTTTTACTTTCTTCTTGAGAATATTTAATGTTATCTCTTCCTCTCCTTGATAAGTCATAAATGATCTGCTAAATTCTCTTTTGTTAATAGAGATTTCTTCAATAATTATGCTTCATTTAATTTCTTTGGCTTGCATTACTCTAAGACCAAAGATTGAACTGTATTCTAAACTGATGATCATTCTTAAGTTACTTATGGATATAAATGGCTTTCATTTAAACTCAAAATATTCAACTTAAAATTTGAGGACTTCCAGATCAAATGGCAGACTGGGAAGACATGAGAAATAGTACTACAAGAATACATAGCAAACACATACACTACATCTTTACATGCTGCACACACACATTCCAGTTATTATCAATATTATAAAATAGTAGATTTTTTAATAATATCTATTTGAGCTTGAAAGCAAAAAAAGAAAATCTACCCATGTCAGGAATGAATGAAGAAACTCCTTACCCAATGCAACTGGAAGCTGAAGCTGTATAGCTCAAAGGTATAGCAGGATAGGAAATATGCTTCAAAGCCTAGAGTTTCAATGTATTGCTTAATGTAGTGAAAATTTTGTTCTCCATATAAAACCAAGAACCTGGGTAATCCCATTATATCTCTGAAAATCTTCATGCCTAGGGTCTTAGTACCAAAAGAAGTCTGAGACCAAAAAAAAAAAAAAAGGAAATTATTGAGGAATATAGAGACAAAGTGCAAAATCAGAAACCTGAAGCAACAGCAGTTTCAAAGAGATTTTTTAAAAAGACAGCATACATCACATAATTGACTATCATTACAGAAAACAAAATTTATCAGATAAAATTTATAGGTTATCTCATAATAAAGGACATCATTAAAAAGGGGAGGACAAAAGTTATTAACCATGAGGAAAGCAATACAGGAATATGAACAATGCATGAGAAGGAACTCTGGAAGCTCACACTGACTAATAGAATTTTCAGAGGAAAAGAATAGAGGGGGGTAAATGGAAGTAAATTTTAAAAAATGATAGCAGAGTTTTCCAGAATTAAAAAATACATGGTTCTCATGAAGAAAAAGCACTGACATTTAAAATAGGATAAAACAATCTAAAATTCACTTCAATATAATACTTGAGGATGGCAACAAAAAATTAATTTTTTAATTAATAGGAAGAAATACAATATATTTTCAAATTTAATGTCATTCGTGGTCAAAATTCTACATAGTATTATTAAATACTACATAAAAGTAATAATTAGATTTGATTAATGGTTTAGCTCTCCACTTCTGGTGTCTATGATGGATTCACATCTTTACCCCATCATTTACCAATTGTGTAAACATGAGATTATCATTTAAACTTTCACAGACTTGGTTATAAACTGTAAAAGGGGGATATTCATAGCATCTGCATAATAAAGATACTGCACAGATACAATTATATCATACAAAATTAAATTATATAGCATCTATAACACAATACCATGGATAAGATAGGGTCAGAAGAAGTATTAACAACTCATATTAAAATGAAATATTGAATTTTATCTATAAGAAATACAGTATTTTTTTATCAACTAGTAACTTATGAATTACATATAAAATATAGTATTTATAGTTGTTTTAAATTGGCTTTTTAATAATCAGTGTGGCTATGTAATGTAATAAGTATATAAATTAATCAAATTGGAACCTTTTGGGAGCAAAGGGAAGCTTTATTAATGATGATACCAGTTCAAGCTTAACATAATCCTGCATTTCCAAAGTAAAGCAAGTTGTGTGATCATTCAATCCATAATGTAATTGGTTTTCGCTCATGAATTTTGCACAGCTAAATTGAATCATGTAATCACATAGAAATTGGTACCTCTGAAACAGCTGAGCATACCCCACTGGTACCATATACAAATCTTCCACCAAATTGAAGTCAATGAAGAGATAAAAATTTATATTCTTTTTGCATCTAAAATATATAATGCTATGTCTGCATAATTCCAGTCTTGCTAAAATTATAGGGTTCTTTAACACAATGAAAAGACTTTTCACAAATGCATAGTGTATTATTTATCACTTAAGAACCATCCCAATATAGCAGACTCACTCATAGTTTAGTGTTAATTTGGAAGAAATATCAGATGCAGCAGAGAGTGAATTGAAAACTTCTAGAAAAAAAATTACCATCTAATTGAAATTGAACCACTCAAAATCTTTTTCAATAGAAGTAATCACTGAGAATGAGCCTTTTTAAATGATATCAAACTCCTCAAACTTGAAATGTTAAAAAAAAACCCTGATACTTTATGGAGATGAGTTTTTAAAGAAATTTTGGACAATAAATTAACTGCTACATGGATTCATTTTCTCACTATAAAGATATATCATTTATTTTCAAAATGAAAATAATTTAACAATTTCTAAATGAAACAAATTTAACAATGTATTTTGCTTCTTAAATAATACAAAGAAAGATTTGTAAACCTTGGCTAATCAATGAAGACAATTTACTAGATTAGTTATGCTAAAAATCAACTTTGGTTCTAGACACTATTTGATTTTTACTATAATCAAGTTAATTAAATTAATATATTGTTGCTTTTTGCTCTCTTAATAATTAGCAAAGCACAGTATTAGGGAATGCATTTTTTAAATTATCTTAATATCCATAAGTGCTCAATCATATAATAACAGAATCTGCATATTTATTCAACAAATATGCAGTTATAAAACTAAAGAAAATTGCAATATGATGCTTGCCTTTCTTCTACCTTGAAGCAAACAAATTCATAACAATATGTGATTAATGAAATTACTTGTCCACAGAAGAGTGGGTCAGCATGAACTCACAGGACACTAAAATTTCAGATGTATACATATGTATATGGAAGGACAATTGTTTTTCTCTATCGGAAAGTACTAATACTAAAATGTACTAAATGAATCAATCTGTCAGCATGCCAAGCATCAAAATTTATATATTTGAACTTATAGAAGGAAGGTGGTGGACAAAGTGGGTCTCTTAGAAGAAAGACTAATACTGTGTGTTAATCTAATATTAGAGAGGCTAATGTGCTATCACTCTGAAAGTACCAGGTTTTGAGAATAAAGTCTCTTCATGTCCATTTAATGGCTAGTGAGTAGAAATTAATAGGGCAGAAGAGCCCCTTGTGAATCCTTCAATCAATGCAAACCATAGGATCACTTGAAATTTATTTTGAAACTAAAATAAACATTACTTCCTGTATAACTAGTCAGCTGGCATTAATAGTTTTGGTTTTTCTTTATAATGGAATGTTCTTCCTTGATATTCAATGTTAGGGGCATAGTAAGAGGTTGCTCAGGCCATTTACAGTTAGGATCTCATTTGAAATCCCTATACTTAATAAGGGAATTCAAAAATTAAGGAGTGGGATGGAAGAAAGAAAATGCTGGGAAGGACAATCTTACTGCAACAGTAACTGGGCACAAGCTTATCAAATTCATTTTGTATTCTTTCTGGACACAACTAGAGTGTAATTCACACCCTCCTCTGCAATTAAATGTAGCTAAAGGCTAAGTTCTAATCAAGGGAATGTGAGTGGAAGTAATGGATATTATTTATGTACAGTACTCCATGCCCTTTACATTTCCAGCAGCTTTATGCAGGTGAGCAGAGTCATCTTGTATCCATGTATTGAAAATGGCATAACCACAAGATAAAAAATGACTCAGTTCTTGGGTCATGACTTGAAAGCCACACACCAAGTAAGAACACTCATTTTATACTTCACAAGAATAACAAATTAACCCCCGCTATGGTGTGCAAACCGTTGTGTATATTCAGGTTTGTTTCGCATTGCGGCAAGTGCCCCCAACTTAAACAAAGATTGTTTATAGAAGCTGAGTGCTTCAACCAATTTTTCTTAGTTCTTCCTCCTCTTTGAAAATAGGTTATTGGATCTGACCATTAGGTAGTCATGCATGGACTGTAAGAAAGCAATTTAGCAAAGTATTAAAAATGAATCATAAAAGAGTGTTGAAGAATTGAAGGTTGGTGTCAAGTGGTTGGGGGGCTTTCTTCCAAAGCATTCTGTAGCGTAGAAATATAACTAAGAACTTAAGCAGACAACAAGGCAAAAATAAAAACTTTATCTTTGCTTTTAAGATTCAAAAATGGCTTGAAAGTATTTGTAGACTATGGCTATGGAAATAGACAAATATATAAAGTAAATGCACATGGGAAAGGACAAAACTGTTGAAACAATGAGTTGGATGATGAAAAAATTGGTGGATTTGAGATAATTAGTCACAGTGTCAAATATGGAAAAGACAAAGGAATTAAATGTGAGTAGATACATACACACTTATGTACATACAAATACATATATATATTCACACCTACATATAATGTAGGAAGTGATGTGCTGTGGATTATATTCTTGGAGATATGTGAAGAATAGACAATAAAACTACAGAAGAAATAGAATAGGAAAATCTCATTATATTTGATGACCTAAGCAATATCATGAAATATAATTTTGCAATAGACATTTCCTGGTTAAAAATAAAAGTAGCTTCTAAGTTATCAAGATTTGGTTTTTAAAAAAAACACATTCTAGAGTATATGATTAGTCTTCTGCCAAAGAATATACACATTATATCATCAGAGAAGCAAACTGCAGTCAAAAATGGCAGATTATAGAGTGTAGAATTTATGTCAAATTCATCTCTGTATTCTAACTCTAAAAACTCATCATGTAAATATGAATTGTACTATATCTCTAAGATAAAATAATTCCAATTTGTTTTTCTATGTAAACAAGATTTTAATTGTGTATTAAAATGTGTAACTATGTGATTCAATAGTCTATGAAAATGTCAATTATTTTAGAACAAGCTTGAGAAATTTAAAATTGCCTCAAGGACTTTAAAATTGTAAACATATTCTGGGAAACCCACTTGAAAATCCTTCATTTAAAATTGTTCATGTCTTTAAGATCCAGACTAATTCACCTAGACCTAAAATTGAATGGATAGCTTTCAAGAATTAGATGAAATACTTTAATGCTTAAACCATAACCTAAAGGCAAATATTTTCATTAAAATATTCACAAACACACAACATACATTTTGTTGTTTCCTATTTTTTTCTACATAATTTTTTGGGAAATTGGGCTTTTCTTACACAAAACCTCTATTATCATGCCACTAATCATTATGTATGCCCTCAGCAAAATATTCATGTAGTTAATTTTTCTTAGAACTTTTCACTCACTTTCTGAACCTCTCAAAATAATCTAGAAACTCGGTTACCATTAGAGTATAAAATACATATATGGAACTACATATAGAATTTTTCATGCAGATTGCTTTATCACACAAATACTTATTCTCTTACCAAGAAACTGTAATTCCTTTCAACTTATTTTTGTCTAACTTCAGGGACATAGGAAATTTTTCCTCAGCTATCTCTGAGGCATATAGCCTTCTTATTCATCTACATATAAAATGCGGTTATAAAGATATTAAATAAAAATTTCAATTTCTTAGATATGAATAAGGTTTTTGAGTGCCTGGATTTTTATTCAGCTATGGCTGCATATTGGAAAATGGTTTAAAAGGGAACACATTTTGAATGCATATATGAATCCGAGCAGCAGTATCTCAGAAAGGAATGTTTTTTTCCCTAGAGAAATATGTTAGGAATACGCTTCTTCCAAATTGATCTCTTTGATTATATAGAGTTTTTCTCTCCAAAATATTGGTTTTCTCTTATCTAACCAATAGAATGGTCTGCCTTTTCTCTCAGATGAACGGTATGGAGATGTGAAAAAGAAATGTGAAAAATGAGAAATAATACGTGGTACATTTATATCAGAAAGCAACCCAGGAAATGCCTTAGCGATTGTGCGAAACACGCATTACAAACAAAGCCTCATAACACTCTATTAATTGCAATAAAAGTAGTTGCTCTCTATCCCTTACAGCGAAGAGACTACTGAAAGATAGCCTAAATAGTTGAATAGGAATACTTTCCAAGCTAATATGTCAGAGGGGAAAAAGCAAAGGATTCTTAATGGTTTCACACAGGACTCTGTGAATCTGGCTACCACATTATCCTGTTTAGCATAGACAAGGCAGATGGGAAAAGTTCTTTATAAAAATCTTACATCACTGTGACTATTTTCTGCTCTTTTTGCACATTTTATACATATAAACTATTATGTAAATTTAACATTGGCAACCCTATCTATTATCATAAAACAGGCAAAGTTTATTATGAACAGTTGCTAGGTTTTAGAATAAGCCGACATAAATCCGGTTTCTTTGATACTTAATAATTATATAACTTATCTTCAGTTTCTTCATTGATAAGTTGCAGTATTCATGTAAATAAGATCTAAATGAAAAGTTTAACTTGATAAAATATGTTAGTTGCAGATATTTTCAAAGATCCTACATATTAGACAATTTACTCCAATTGCTTCGCTTGATGGTGAATTAAGAAATTACTTATAATACTGTGTGTTTATATTTTAATGACAAGAACCTTTAAAAAGGTAAGAACTTCTTGTACTGTAACTTAATTTACATTAATTCTAATTTATTTTCTTACATGAGCTAAGCAGATGGCCAGAAAACGCATATGTCTGTGTATATGAAAATGTTTTCCTTTACCAAAGACCTCTACTAATTTTATTTAATGATTTCCAGGCAGATTTTCAAAATGCATTCTAAAACTTCAAACACATTTTCTATTTATTTCCTCAAACATTAATTAATCTAACATTCATTAGAGCCACGAATGGGAGTGATTGTTTCCTTCTTTCCATTTACTCCATTGAATGTCTGGTGTGCTTAAATCAACATCTATTCCTAAAAGGGAAAAAAGACATAAAGACATTTATTGGATACGCTAGTCCCAGAAGAATTTGACAATATTCAGTGATGTGTCCTACGCATTTTGCTTTGTTTTGCTTCATTGTCTGTCTTTTCTATTCCTCTTAGCTGTCAGTATCCACATGTAGCACACCCCTGTGGATCCAGCAACATCCAGTATTTAGACAACTGTTTAAGCAGGATGGTGAAGGCAGCCTTATACACCAACCTGTGGTTTACAATTTAAGTATATAAGTAGAGTTGAAATTAAGTATTTAAGTACAATTTAAGAACATTCTCCAGAAGCAAAGCTAGGAAGTCAGCTAGGCGTCCAAAGCTCTTGGGTGGCTGCCAGAACCGACCCCCTGCCAGCCCGTGCACTCGGCTCCAGCCGTACCCACTATGCGTTTTGTCCAAAGTGAGCTCAGCTCTCTTTACCACATCACTCACCTTGTGAATTACAATGTTATCCCGCTTCCCTGCCCTATTGACAATCTGGTTATTCTGCCTGGTAGTCTAATCACTTTCCAGTTAGAGGATTAACTACCCACGGCTACTTCCCATTAGTCTTCTTCCCTCGGTGTTTCTGTTTTGTCTTAAAATCCCCACTTTGGCCTCTGGACCTGTTTTTGACAAATAAGTCTATCTGAAATGACTTTCTCTCCATATGTGGCCTCAAGTGATGACCAACTGCATTTGCCTCTGCTCTTCTCTGCCTCATTTTAGGTTGTCCATCCCAATTCTAAGGACACCTCTTTGTATGCTTTGCCTTAGGTGTTCTGTTTCACCTGTCATGCCTGTACTGCTGCTGCTGGCTTTTTGTCTCCTGATTTTCTAATGCTGCTAATGATCCACCATAGCTGTGCCACCTTCTTTGGCTTTAGCTCTAAGAAAAATTCTATCTAATTTGCAGTATGTATTTGCGTTTATCTTGATTTATGTTTACATTGCAATTGAGTCTTAACATTCTAAATTATTTTCCTGAAGAATGTACATCAGAATAAAATACATAGCTCTAAAAAGTGGTAACCCAGTCTCCTATATTTATAAGAATGGTAATACTGTCTTTAACAGGGCTAGATTCATGGGCATGCAACCTGGGCCGTCACATGAGGCCTCATGCTGAGGAAGGTTCCATTCTTGGTTTATTCTCTGCTGTCATCATCTTGACATTCTCAATAATTTCATCTGTTAACTCGTGTTTTGAAGAGAGTTCCAGTGAGACAACTGAGCCTGTGCATGAGCGGACAGGTTCGTTTACAATGTGTGTGTCCGCTGTTTCTTGCCCCGCTATTCACGTAGAGTATCCAAGGTACCTACAGCACACAATTCCCGTGGAACCCAAGATGGGTGGGAGTTTACCGATACTCACAGGGAGAGTGAGATGTGCTTTTGTCTACAGCTGAGTAAGCAGAGGCCTTAACAATCCAGAGAGGCCGAACTTTCCATCAGAATGAGAATTTGCTTCAAATGTAGAAAAGCAATGACATTCTGAAAAGCATGAATGATAAAGGAAGTTTTTTTACATTTTTTCTTATTTCTGTTACTTCTCTGTATTAGCCGACCCCTTATGTTGAAAATGACAACACAGAAGGAAAGGAAAAGATAGGGCAACCCCACGGCTCCTTTTTCTTTTAGTCCTTCCTTACTTATCAGTAAGCTAAAATTTTAGTAAAATGTATGTATCAAGTGAAAAGCAAAAGTAAGACAAAACAGGTCAGTTAGATGTTCCACTATTGTGTGGCACTTTCACTGTTCTGCTAAGAAAGAAATACACAAATATATTTCATGCACAAGCTATGAAAATAGAAATTGTGTAATTTCAGTAATTCTTTACCCCAGTTAAATGGTTTAATATTTGCATTTGAAATTGGCATTGCACACTATAATGGTAAAATTCCTGCTAATAATGTGTGTAGATTTTTAATTTAGAAATTAAATAGAAAATTAAAATGCCAATGCAGGTTTTGAGAGAGAGAGAGAGAGAGGGTGGGATTACATGTCATGACACATTTTCCTGCCTTTAAAACAAAGAGCCCTGAACTTTCACTTTATACTCCAACCCTCAAATTATGTAGCCAGCCTTAATCTTTAATAGCATATTTGAATGAGCTACTCAGACTGTAGCTGATTAACCTTCTTTCATTTTTAGTGGTCACAATGCATTGATTAAAAGAGAAAGTTGACTTTGTTTCTTCTCTTGGGATGGCTATAGTTGACAAAAACATACAAAAACATACCTTTTGGCTTCTGTTCTATCTTTTATTTTTATTTCTCCCTCGGTAAAGTACTATATAAAAACTTAGCAGTGTTTCTCCTTGATCAATGAGATGTCTCCCTTTTCCAACGACAGCTTCTGTATCAGTCTCTACCCCAGGGACTTGAGCACATTGATGCTTCTATTCTGCTATTTTTCTTCATTTAGTATCTCATCCTTAGAGAGCACAAGAGGATAAATAGATTGTTTACCCAGGTGTGGTATTAGTGTTGTTACACACACAACATGCTGACTCTCTGTACCCTTGTGATAAAATTAAAAATATCCTAGTGTATGTTCTTCTGCTGTTTCTCTCCAAAGTGCTTTATTGTTGCCTTTCCTCTAACTGTGTGAAAAACCTCACAGACATCCCAATTTTGTACACCTAATCAGAGTACAAATTGGAATCTAGAATGGACTCCTTATCTGGTGGCCTCCATTTCACCTTTCTGATCCTGATCCTGGCAAGGCCCACCACAGAGAATAAGTCAAGCCATTGAAATATAATTTTTAAAATAAAATTGATTTGCCCTAATATTCACCAGTTTAATTTCAGCATTTGCAATGACAATAACTAGTTTTTTTGCAAAGTTTTTTAAAAGATATATCATGTGCTGGGCATGGTGACTCATGCCTGTAATCCCAGCACTTTGGGAGGCAGAGGCCGGCTGATCACTTGAGGTCAGGAGTTTGAGACCAGCCTGATCAACATGGAGAAACCCCATCTCTCTAAAAATACAAAATTAGCTAGGCATGGTGGTGCATGCCTGTAATCCCAGCTACTTGGAAGGCTGAGGCAGAATTGCTTGAACCCCGGGAGGTAGAGGTTGCAGTGAGCTGAGACGGCACCATTGCACTCCAGCCTGGGCAACAAGAGCAAAACTCCATCTAAAAAAAAAGAGAGAGAGAGAGAGATCATGTGCTGTTTGTAGGTTATCTGTTTTTGCATTTATGTGAAAGCGACATTTATAACATCTGTTTAAAAATCAGCTTAACACGTATATTTATGAATAAGTAAAATTAGAAAGAAAAGAATATTTAATGGAAAATAAAATGTCTACACTATGGCTTACTTATTACCTTAAAAATAAAATTAGTATATGAAAGTTATATATTCCTCAATTGTATTAAATTTTAGAGTGACCTCTAGAGTATTCAGCAGATAATACAGTTAGCCCCAAAGAAGCAGTGAAATAAGCTTCTGGAATGATTTTAAATAAAAAAGTAAATCAACATATTATTGCATAAAGCAAATTCTTCAGTATTTCTTCAGAATGTATGAATATTTGGAAAATTATTTAAACAGTCAAATTTTCCACTGTAATGCAAAAGACAATATTAAGTGATGGGATGTAAGCTGCAGATCCTAGATAGTTGTAATCTAAGCACCAGCTCTTTCCTGTTGTGCAAATTGAGTATTTAATTATCTGTGCCTCAGCTTTCTCATCAGAAAATGAAGATACTAGAACTGACTTTATACATATGTTACAATAATTACCTAAGTTGATGTTTTTTTAAGGCTTAGAGCAATTATGAACATATAGTCATTGCTACATATGTTTGTGTATATAAAATTTAAGATTAATATACCTTCATGGTGTTGACACTTTATGATGCCTAAATATACAATCATAAATATGTCAACCAAAATGACTCCAAAACTGGCAAGCTTTCAAGAAAATGGTATTCAGTACTATGTCTGGTGATGTCAAAATTTTATATTTGTAAATATATTACAAATATATGAAATACTATATTGCCTTGCTTTTTAAATTCCAAAACATTCCACTTTAATTCATGCATTCTTTTTTTTTTTTTTAAGACAGGGTTTCACCATGTTGGTCAGGCTGGTTTTGAACTCCCAACCTCAGGTTATTCACCCGCCTTGACCTCCAAAGTACTTGGACTACAGGTGTGAGCCATCACGCCTGGCCTATTTCATACATTCTTTAGGGCGAACTGCACTGAAGTTATTGCATTGAAAAGTGCTCTGAAGAATTTTAGCTAATATCTAAATGTATGGTTTAGGTTGCAACATATGTGAACTAAATATACTTTCTTAGATCAACAGAAACATTAAATTCAAGCATAATTCAATTGTCAATATATGTGATACAGAGGATTATAATGCCAAAGAGGCCTATGGAAATCTTAACTGAGCCACAATAGTCATATGACTGACAAATTGCAAGTAATGATATTAAAATATAAACAGTCAAATCTTCTTGACATAGCTAAATTTTTTTTGCCTAATTTTTCTCATTTCTAAATCATTTAAGATTTATCATATCAAGTATTGACTCAGTCAATATAACACTCATATACTCATTTCAACAGAAAAAATACGTCACTGAAGATACTAATTTCAGGGTTTTCAGTACCTCTTCAATCCTCTGTCAAATTTAACAGTGCTGAAATAATATTTTTTCAGCTCCATACCAAAAGCTTAAAGTGAGGAGGATTAAGGTAACCAGCAAAATGCAAGAACAGATGAAACGAAGTTAAATCTGGTTATTTTTCTTAAATCTGCCATGTCTGAATTCAGGGTAAATCAGAGCTCTTTATATCCAAGACAGTGGCAATAGCTTTCTGGCAATGGCTGAAGAGAAACTAATCCATTCTAAAAATTAAGATAAATGGAATATTCTGGAGATGATTACCAAAGCTACGTTAAACCATCTGATTGCTTTTGTTTTTATTTGTTTTCATTTTTATGTACTACTATCTAAATCTACAGTCAAAATGAATGGATCCATTTTAGAATGAATGACTTGTATTACTGGGTGGTATTATTAATATTAATTAAAAATATATAATTTTGAAATTACTAGTAGAGAAATCGGAGGGGGGTTTAATGGAATTTCCTCCACTCCTAAAATTCTAATAAATAAACTTTTACTGGGCATTTTGAACTCCAGCTATTCTGGATAATTTTTGAAACCTGATATACAGACCATTTCATGCATTCATTCTTTTACTTAAATTATTATAGAACATTTTCTATTCAAAATCCAAATTAAAGCTTAATTCAGATTATTTCTCTTGTCTAAAATCATCACTTATCTATTATCCCAAATGAAGCATCTCTAAGTTATATAGCCTCTTCGATTTTCAACTTTTAAACAAGTATTTTTGTCTCATGTAAGAGCTTTCCCATCATAGAGATCAGAACCTAATCTTCATTCTTTGAAGTTACAGAAGAAAATACAAATCCCCTAAATATATTCTAACCTTTTCCTCAAATACTTGAATTTCTTTAAATCTAGGTTTTAATACTTGTTTCAGTTGAGATATAATTTTAATTGCTCTCTTAATGAGTTATGAATTGTCCTGATTTTACTTATCAATCACTTCATCATATCTCTTAATCTGGAAGTCACTCATTATATAGTAAATGTTAATTTACTAGTGTTCATGATTTTTCTTAAGTTGCACTACTCGATTTTTCTATTAGTTCTGATATTATATTCATTAAAATTATTTTAAAACATTTTAATAGCTGGGAAGACCAAGCCCTACTTCTCCATCTTCCTACCCTTGCATTTTCTTTCCTCTAAACTATATCTGGCCCTGACTTGTAGAATTGCACTCCTATCTATGAATGTAAGATATATTCAAGTCTTCAAAATGTGGCTTCTGATTCTGTTCAAGTATGACTGCTTTTACTCCTTTAGTAGTGTTTTAAAATTGTTCCCATATCTTATTAGACATATGAGTAGGAATTTTATAATTTGTCCCCAATTGTTTTGGGGTCTCTATTATATTTTCTAACTGGATAATCTTTTTGTATAGGGATATGATTGATTTTCTTATTTTGCTGTTGTTTCTGGCCACTCTGCTGAACTATCTTGTCACATTGTTAATCTTATTAAGTTTTCTATGAGTGAAGAGAAGCATAGCGTATGAACGAAATGAGAATGTTAAGTCTCTCCAATGTTTGTACTTCACGTATCTTTTCTTTTTCTAAATATATCTATTAGGAGCTCCTGTATCATCTTCTATATTGGTAAAAATTATGACTTTTTTCTTATCCCTTACTTTAACTGGAATGATTCTAATATTTGACTATTAAATATATAATTTGATGTAAATTTCTGCTAAATACGTTTTCTCACAATTGTGCTTCTTTCACAGTTCTTCTTTCTTAAAGTCCTTGCTATCAACGCATGTTTGTATTTGTTAATACTTTGGAATTTCTATGGAGCTTACCACATATTCATTTTTTTAATAAATGTAGTGAATTATATGGAAAACACTTTTTAATGTTGATTAATCTTACATTTCCAGATCAAATCATACCTCTAGACAGGGTCCTTTTTTAGAGAATATCTGAGGTGAATTTGAGGACATTTTATTTGGGAATACTGTATCTATGTACATAATTTGTACATTTACCTTTTGTTATATTTTAGTGCTTTGATTTGAGTTATTCTAGCTTGTACTTATCCTGGTCTATATTCTAGATTATACCCAAAAGAATATAAACTTTTCTATTGTAAACACATATGCATGTGTATGTTCAGTGCAGCACTATTCACAATAACAAGACATAGAATCATCCTAAATGCCCATAGTGAGAGACTGGATAAGGAAAATGGGGTATATATACATCATGGAGTACTAGGTAGCCATAAAAAAAGAACAAAACCACATCCTTTGCGGAGACATGGAGACAGCTGGAGGCATTTGTCCTTTGCAAACTAATGTAGAAATAGAAAACCAGATACAGCAAGTTCTCACTTATAAGTGAGAGTTAAATGATGAGAACACATGGCCACATAAAGGAAAGCAGCATACAATGGGGCCTACTGGAAGGTGGAGGATGGGAGGAGGGACAGGATCAGGAAAAATAAATAATGGGCACTAAGTTTAACACCTGGATGATAAAATCATCTGCAAAACAGACCCCTATGACACAAGTTTACCTATGTAACAGTGCTCCACCTGAACTTAAAAGTAAGAATAAAACATAAAAGCAGCAAGATCAGTTTTTTAAAAAAGAAAAATAGTTGATAAATGTTTCAATTTTTCCATGTTTTGAAATAGTTTTACACAGTGAAATATTTTTATTTGAAAGTAATCTAAACATTTATATGTTTATAAGCCTTATTTTTTAGAATATGCTTTTATTATATTTTTTTCCAAATTATTAGTTTATTACTATTATGCACTTCTAAAAAGGCTGGATTGTATATTTTCTCATAAAAGTATTTTTGTATTATTTAATTCAAAATTTGTAGAAATGAGAAACCTTCTGAATTTTAAATACTATTTGTTTTTTTGTTTTAGTAATTTCATTGAAACGTAGTATACTTTCTCTTTACTTCTCTTTCTCAATAATATTTGTCGAAAAATTTTTCTGTGCTCTGGACTCAGGATGGTCCAGCTCAGTGAGGGGAAGGGCGTCCTCTTCCTTCCTTGCTGTGTGAACCGAGGCAGTTCACAAAGCACCTGAGCAGGGCCTGCAGCAGCTCAGCAATGCCTCTGCTGGCAGATTGTGACTAGACTACTCCGTGCAGGGCAGGGCATTTATGAAAAAAGGCAGCAGCATGACAGGAACTTATAAATAAAGCCAACCTTCCTCAGACAGAGCATGCGAGAAAAGGGGTGGTTATGAGTTCAGCTGCAGCAGACTTAAAGGTACCTGACCAGCAGCTCTGCATGGAACAACAGACCTCCCACCTCAGCACTTGAGCTCCTATAAGGGACAGACTATCTACTCAAGCAACTCCCGAACTCCATATACTCAAAGAGACACCTCATAAAGGAGACCTCAGGCCGACATCTGGTGGGTACCCTTCTGGGACAAGGATAGCAGAGGAAGAAATCAGTGGCAACACTTGCTGTGCTGCAGCCCCCATGGGTGATCCCCAGGTGAGCAGGGTCTGGAGTGGACCTCCAGCAGTCCTCCAGCAGAGGGGCATGACTGTAAGAAGGAAAACCAAAAAGCAGAAAGAAATAGCTTCAACATCAACAAAAAAGACGTGCACTCAGAGACCACAACTGAAAGTCACCAACTACAAAGACTACAGGTAGATAAAGCCACTAAGATGGGAAGAAACCAGTGCAAAAAGGATGTCAACACCAATAACCAGAATGCCTCTCCTCCTCCAAGGGATCACAACTCCTCACCAGCAAGGGATCAAATATGGATGGAGAATGAATCTGATGAATTGACAGAAATAGGCTTCAGAAAGTAGGTAATAACAAACTTCTCAGAGCGAAAAGAACATGTGCTAATCCAATGCAAAGAAACTAAGAACCTAGAAAAAAGATTAGATGAGATGTTAACTAGAATAAACAGCTTAGAGAAGAATATAAATGACTTGATGGAGCTGAAAAACACAGCATGACAACTTCACAAAGCATACACAAGTTTCAAGCCGAATAGACCAAGCAGAAGAAAGGATATCAGAGATTGAAGATTAACTCAATGAAATAAAATGAGAAGGCAAGAATAGAGAAAAAAGGGTGAAAAGAAATGAAAAAGCTTCAAGAAAATGGGATTAAGTGAAAAGATCTAATCTATATTTGATAGGTGTACCTGAATGTGACGAAGAGAATGAATCCAAGCTGGAAAATACTCTTCAGGATATTGTCCAGGAGAACTTCCCCAACATTCAAGGCAGGCCTACATTCAAGTCCAGGAAATACAGAGAACACCACAGAGATATTCCTTAAGAAGAGCAACACCCAAGGCATATAATCGTCAGATTCACCAGGGTTGAAATGAAGGAGAAAATGCTAAGAGCAGCCAGAGAGAAAGGTCGGATTACCCACAAAGTGAAGTCCATCAGACTCACAGTGGATCTCTCAGCAGAAACCCTACAAACCAGAAGAGAGTGGGGGCCAACATTCAACATCCTTAAAGAAAAGAACTTTCAACCTAGAATTTCATATCCAGCCAAACCAAGTTTCATAAGCGAAGGAGAAAGAAAATGCTTTATGGACAAGCAATTGCTGAGAGATTTCATCACCACCAGGCCTGCCTTACAAGAGCTCCTTAAAGAAGCAATAAACAAGGAAAGGTACAAGCAATACCAGCCACTCCAAAAACATACCAAATGGTAAAAACCATCAACACAATGAAGAAAATATGTCAACTAATCGGCAAAACATCCAGCTAGCATCAAAATGTCAGGATCGAATTCACACATAACAATATTAACCTTAGATGTAAATGGACTAAATGCCCCATTCAAAAGACACAGACTGGTAAATTGGATAAAAAGTCAAAACCCATTGGTGTGCTATATCCAGGAAACCCATCTCACATGCAAGGACACACATAGGCTCAAAATAAAGAGATGGAGGAAGATCTATCAAGCAAATGGAGAGCAAAAAAAAACCAGGAGCTGCAATCCTAGTCTCTAATAAAATGGACTTTAAGCCAACAAAGATCAAAAGAGACAAAGAGGGACATTACATAATGGTTAAAGTATCAATGCATCAAGAAGAGCTAAGGATCCTAAATATATATGCACCCAATACAGGTGCACCCAGGTACATAAAGCAACTACTTAATGACCTACAAAGAGACTTAGACTTCCACACAATAATAGTGAGAGACTTTAACACTCCACTGTCAATATTAGACAAATCAATGAGACAGAAAATTAACAAGGATATCCAGAATTTGAACTCAGATCTGGACCAAGCAAACCTACTAGACATTTACAGAACTCTCCACCCCAAATCCACAGAATATGCATTCTTCTCAGCACTGCATGGCACCTACTCTAAAAGTAACCACATAATTGAAAGTAAATCACTCCTCAGCAAATGCAAAAGAATGGAAATCATAAGAAACCATCTCTCAGACTACAGTACGATCAAATTAGAACTTAGAATTAAGAAACTAACTCAAAACTACACCTCATGGAAACTGAACAACCTGCTCCTGAATGTCAACTGGAAAAACAATGAAACGAAGGCAGAAATAAAGATGTTCTTTGGAACCAAAGAGAATGAAGACACAGAGTACCAGAATCTCTGGGGCACATTTAAAGCAGTACCTACAGAGAAATTTACAGCAATAAATGCCCAAATGAGAAGCAAGGAAAGATCTAAAATCAACATCCTATCGTCAAAATTGAGAGAGCTAGATGAACAAGATCAAAAAAACTCAAAAGCTAGCATAAGGCAAGAAATAACTAAGATCAGAGCAGAACTGAAGGAAATAGAAACCAAAAAAAAAAAATCCTTCAAAAAAATCAATAAATCCAGGAGCTAGTTTTTTGAAAAGAACAGCAGAATAGACAGACCACTAGCCAGATTAATAAAAAAGAAAAAAGAGAAGAATCAAATAGATGCAATAAAAAAATGGTAAAGGGGATATCACCACTGATTCCACAGAAATACAAACTACAATCAGAGATTACTACAGAAAACTCTATGCACATAAACCAGTAAACCTGGAAGAAATGGATAAATTCCTGGACACTTAGACTCTCTCAAGCCTAAACCAGGAAGAAGTTGAAACCTTGAACAGACCAATAACAAAGGCTGAAGTTGAGGCAACAATTAATAGCCTATCAACCAAAAAAAGTCCAGGTCCAGAAGGTTTCACAGCTGAATTCTACTAGACGTACAAAGAGGAGCTGATACCATTCTATCTGAAACTATTCCAAACAATACAAAAAGAGGGAATCCTTCCCAAAACATTTTATGATACCAACAGCATTCTGATAACAAAACCTGGCAGAGACTTAACAAAAAAAGAAAACTTCAGGCCAATATCCATGATGAACATAGATGCAAAAGTCTTCAATAAAATACTGGCAAACCGATTGCAACAGCACATCAAAATCTGATCCATCACAATCAAGGAGGCTTCATTCTAGGGATGCAAGGTTGGTTCGACATATGCAAGTCTATAAACATAATCCACCACATAAACAAAACAAAGGACAAAAACCACGTGATTATCTCAGTAGATGCAGAGAAGGCCTTCAACAAAATTCGACAGTGCTTTTTGCTAAAAACTCTCAATAAACTAGGTATGGAAGGAACAGATCTCAAAACAACAAAAGCTATTTACAACAAACCTACAGCCAATATCATACTGAAGGGGCAAAAACTGGAAGGATTCCCTTTGAAATCTGGCACTAGACAAGGATGCCCTCTCTCACCACGCCTATTCAATATAGTATTGGAAGTTCTAGCCAGAGCTATTAGGCAAGATAAAAAAATAAAAGGTATTCAGTTAGAAATAGCAGAATTAGGAAAGGAAGAAGTTAGGAAAGGAGGAAGTCAAATTGTCTCTATTTGCAGATGACATAATTGTATATTTAGAAGACACTATCATCTCAGCACAAAATCCCCTTAAACTGATAAGCAACTTCAGCAAAGTCTCAGGATATGAAATCAATGTGCAGAAATCACAAGCATTTCTATACACCAATAACAGACTAACAGAGAGCCAAATCATGAGTGAACTCCCATTCAAAATGGCTACAAAGAGAATAAAATACCTAGGAATACAACTAACAAAGGATGTAAAGGATATCTTCAAGGAGAACTACAAACCACTGCTAAAGGAAATAAGAGAGGACACAAACAAATAGAGAAACATTCCATGCTCATGGTAAGGAAGAATCAAAATCATGAAAATGGCCACAATGCCCAAAGTAATTTATAGATTCAAGGCTATCCCCATCAAGCTACCAATGACCTTCTTCACAGAACTGAGAAAAAAAAAACCACCTTAAACATCATATAGAACTAAAAGAGAGACCAAGACAATCCTAAGCAAAAAGAACAAAGCCGAGGCATAATGCCACCTGATTTCAAACTATACTACAAGGCTACAGTAATCAAAACAGCATGGCACTGGTACCAAAACAGAGATATAGACAAATGAAACAGAACAGAGGCCTCGGAGGCAATGCCACACATCTACAACCAGCTGATCTTTGACAAACCTGACAAAAACAAGCAATGGAGAAAGGATCTCCTATTTAATAAATAGTGTTGGGAAAACTGGCTAGCAGTGTGCAGAAAGCAGAAACTGGACCCCTTCCTGATACCTTACACTAAAATTAATTCCAAATGGCTTAAAGACTTAAATGGAAGACCTAACACCATAAAAATCTTAGAAGAAAACCTAGGCAAAACCATTCAGGACATAGGTATAGGCAAGGACTTCATGACTAAAACACCAAAAGCATTGGTAGCAAAAGCCAAAATAGACAAATGGGATCTAATTAAACTCCAGAGCTTCCATACAGCCAAAGAAACAATGATTAGAGTGAACTGGCAACCAACAGAATGGGAAGCAATTTTTGCAATCTACCCATCTGAAAAAGGTCTAATATCCAGAATCTACAATGAACTGAAACAGGTTTACAGGAAAAAAACAAACAAACCCATCCAAAAGTGGACAAAAGATATGAACAGGCACTTTTCAAAAGAAGACATATATGAGGCCAACAAACATATGAAAAAATGCTCATCATCACTGATTATTAGAGAAATGCAAATCAAAACCACATTGAGATACCATCTCACACCAACTAGAATGGTGATCATTAAAAAATCTGGAGACAACAGAATCTGGAGAGGATGTGGAGAAATAGGAAAACTTTTACACTGTTGGTGGGAGTGTAAACCTATTTCAACCATTGTGGAAGACAATGTGGCACTTCCTCAAGGACCTAGAAATAGAAATTCCATTTGACCCAGGAATCCCATTACTGAGTATATACCTAGAGGATTATAAATCATGCTATAATAAAGACACATGCACATGTATGTTCATAGAGGCACTGTTTACAATAGCAAAGTCCTTGAACCAATCCAAATGCCCATTGATGATAGACTGGACAAAGAAAATGTGGCACATGTACACCATGGAATACTATGCAGCCATAAAAAACAATGAGTTTGTGTCCTTTGTAGGGACATGGATGAATCTGGAAACCATCATTCTCAGCAAACTGACACAAGAACGGAAAATAAAACACTGCATATTCTCACTCATAGGTGGGTGTTGAACAATGAAAACACATGGACACAGGGAGGGGAGCATCACACACTGGGGTCTGTTTTGGGGGGCCAAGGTAGGGAGAGCATGGGTGTGGGGAGGTCAGGGAGGGATAACATGGGGAGAAATGTCAGATTTTTAGGTGACAGGGAATGGAGGCAGCAAACCACGTTGCCATGTGTGTACCTA
>PVKP010031775.1:0-26627 GCA_004027715.1 Plecturocebus donacophilus | reverse complement strand
GGGGTTTTTATAGGGAGTGAAACAGCTCGATTGGTTGTGGGAGAGCAAGACTGCTATTGGGTAAGTTACAAGCCTTGACCTAGGACTTGGCTTGTTGTTGGTTGGAATTACTTGCCTGCTATTGGTTGTTAAGGCTTAGCTGCTATTGGTTGTTAGGGCTTAGCTGCTATTGGTTATTAACAAGCTATGGTTGCAGCATCTTGTTTGCATCCTGGGCTCTTTAAGAGAAAACCAGGCTGTGCGAGCAAGGGAGAAGGGAACATGCCCGAGCATGTCTGAGCTTGCTCAGGGCATGTCTGAGCTTGCTTGAGGCTTGTAAAAGGAAAAAAAGGAGGGGGGGTGCGTCTGAGCTCCCAGCAAGGCAACCGGCCTTACACTACTAACCTGTTTGTTTTTAAGTTCTGATCCCAGGAAGCCTTTTTTATCCCCAGACCATTTTAACTTCTCTGGTGAAAATGGTTTGGGTTCCCAGCAGGGAGTTTAATCTTTAAGACATGAGGGACAGATTTGATAAGGCTTCTTAAACAGACCTATGATTCTAAGGGAGGGACACCCATGTAAAAGGGCCATGCTTAATCCCCAAATTTACCATGATCCAGATAATAGACATATTTGGTGGGAGGATATCCCAATTATTAAAAAGCTAGTCTCACATAGCTTGCATATGAAGCATATTAACTGCTTCATCTGGGGTACTTCATTTGCTATTTTATAGGGAGAGTTTGGCATTCCCTTTCACAGAGCAAACAGACCTTATAATGCATTATCTGGTCTACTAGGCTGATTGCTTTCTCAGGAATAACCCTCTGTGCATTTGGATTGCATACGCTCTAAAGGGAGCACGTCTGCCAGGAGCTCTCGACCTGCAAGAGGATTCCAACCTGGATAGGGTGGTGCGTGGAAGACAAAGAATGACCGAAAGCAGAGTCTGGAGGGTTGAGAAGCCGATGCCTCACCAACAACTTTATTCGTGCTCAGGGTCAGTTTATATACCTTTCTTAGGTGTGTGCCTACGTGATACAAAGGGGAACATAAAGTCTTAAAGTAGAAAAACAAGTTACAACACCGCAGAATAAGGACAATGGAAGGGTCAGCTTACACAATCCACCAGAGCAGGTGGTCACACTATCTCATCAGAGGGTAAGTCGTTTATCTTCTGGAAAAGTCAGCAAAGTCATAACCATGTCTTTATAGAAAACCCAATTATCGTACACAATGCATCTCGTGACTGCATGACCATCTAGTAATCGCCCACAAGGTTTATCTTTAACGTAAGTCTCTTCCTGTTCCTGCTTTCCCATAGCTCGACTTCCCTCAACTGGAGACACTGTGTCTGGGCTCAAGCCCTCCGTATTGTGAATCCCAATTTATGGGGGGCCTCACACGGGAGCGTTCCTCACAATACTCAATGATTGTTCAGTAATGAGCTGTGGGCCCTGCATGATTCCAAACAAGCTCTTAAATTCTGTAGCGTTTAAAATTAATAATTTAATTTGAAATTATTTTAAATTTTAAAGTGGTTATTTTTACAATCCACTACTTTTAAAGACTGGTAAGTCTACAAAATGGAACAATTCCTTTGCATTGCACCATCTGGTTTTTAATGGTTACTTGGTTGTATCCTTCCCCTATATTAACTATTTTTCTTGTTAACCACAGGGCATAAAGTTAGATTTTGTTGCCCTAGCTTGTTTTTCTATCCATTTAGTTTTATCTGTATACTTTCCTTCATTATAAAGCAACTCTTAGTTTCTTAACCAAAAATCCTTACAGTTTTGAAAAGTGGCATCCTTGTGTTTTATAAAATTTTTTCAATAGCATATTTTATGTTCTTAGTATTTTAACTTTTAGTAACCCAAATTTCTAGTGGAGGAAAAAGCTGAAGTTTTAACATGATTGTAAGATACTAAATTACTGAAGAGAGTTTTGAGATTAAATTTCCCAAATTTATTTTACCAAAGATTACCAAGATCATGTGAATTAAAAGCCATCTCAGCTAGCTTTTACCAATTTGACAAGTATTTACATTTTTAAAGTTACTTGATTAAAGTTTTATGTAGTTTGGTGGTGAAATATCACTTCTACATGACACAAAGACAGAGCTATAATAGGCATGCACAGTAAAAAGGCAGGTCCAAATATTTTATTTGCCTGTTTTCAAAATTTTTTTCACTTACTTTAGATAAATAATAAAAGTGACAGAAGTAAACAAAAGGTGAAGGAGAGAGATATTAAGGCCTTTTCAAAGGAGAAAGAGTTGAACTTCTGAGATATCAACCTGAGGGATGTTAGAGACTGATTATAGAATTTAAAAACTTTTAAATTTTGCATTAAAAGTAAGTTAACTATTCATAATAAAAATCTTGTTTTAACTAATTTTTCAGTTTCATATTAGTGTATTTTTTAAATATCAAAGACCCATCTGTAGAAAGACTTATAATTTCTTCTTAATCATAGCCAACTGAATTATACAACCCCTTTAAAAATTCCTTCTTACTAACTTTATTATGACTTACATAGTTCATTCACAGCTTGTTTAGAATGTTTTGTCTTAAACATGCCACTTTCTTGAACAATCTCATCATTTTATTTAGGACAAAAATTTACTACACAAGATTATTTCTTATATAAAATTCCTTTTTTTACTTTTTTTTTTTTTTTTTAACCAAAAATACCTCTTTATATCCTTAACTCATTTTACGTCTCTTATTTCCTGATTCCTTTACCTTGTTTCATACATAACCCTTAAATAAGCTTTGAATTAAAGATATTTTACCTTTAATAAGAACATTAAAAAAAGTTTTCCTAGAATTTTTCAATTGGAAATTGTCCATATATTTAATATCAAATAATAATCTTAAATCCTAAATTATGTCAAGTTTGTTTACATGTATTTACCTGATTAATTTAATAGTTTACCTAGAATATTTTTAAAAACTGTGATAGCCAATATTTAAAGTTATTTTCCTATTTACCATTTTTTATAGCTGTGAATGTCAGGTACTTAAGTAATAAAACTTATGGTTAAATTTAAGGGTATTTATACCAATAACTCAGGATATAGCTGTTTTCATTTAAGCCAACAATATTTCATGAGCATATACAAACAATGATCATTCTGTCTTGCGCTGGGTTTTATAGCTTATAACCCTTATAGCAAATCTTATCATATTCTGCAGGAATAAACATGAAACTACTTGATTAATAAACGCAAACAAAAAATGCTAACATTGCTGATATTATTTTACCAATAATTTTAAAGCCACCTTACTTAGTAAAGATTTTACTTAAGTTACACGAACTTGAAGAAACATTTGAGTAGTCTTTTAAGTATTTGATTTAAGTGCTTTTATATATTTTAAGCCAATTAATCAGAGCTCTTTATTTTTTTCTTAGTGAAAATACTGTGTACGCAACATATAAATATATACATGTGTTACCCATGCCGATAAAAGTACATCTTACAGATTCGTAAAGACCTTTTTTTGTCCATTTTTCTGTCTTACCTTAGGCAGTTGTCAGCTAAATAGCCTTAAATTTGCATATGACAAGCAACTCAGGTGAAAATCAGATAGCAACATTTACATCATAAGGTCAGAAGAGAAAATCTGGTGTGCTAGAGGGAAATTTAAAACGGATTCAGTTGCTAATTAAACATAAAAGTAAATAAGTCTATTACAAAGGCCTTCAAATATATACACACACACATATACACACACACATTCACACACACAAAGTTTCCATAGCTATTACTTCGGAACTTTAGCCATGAGATAAGTATAATTTTGCCAGCTTGCAGAAAGAAATGCACTGTTAGATCCAAACAGTGGTTTTTATCTCAGTAGCAAAGTAGCAGCGGATTTAAAGCAGACAGAAAAGAAAATAGAACCTAGGAGCTCTATAGCATGTAGGTCAACCTTAGGACTTTTTTTCCTTAATGTAAATGTACACAAAGATCATATTACTTCCATTTTATAAATTCTGGCAAGCAGAGGTGCCATCAAACCTATAGAGTGACAAAAAGGAGGTCATCCTCCTTGTTTTCTCCTTATTTGTCCCCTCCCTCTGCTTTTTTTTTCTTTTTCTTTTTTTTTCAGGCTTTTTTTCTTTTTATTTTTTAATGACCAAAACAAATCATCTAAAACCGCAGCTTCTGGAAGAACCACTTGTTCTTGCCTGTCTTGTATCTCTTGTCAAACTTGACCTTGGCCTCAGGTCGGGCCTTGCGTTTAAGGGCAGGATCTCTGAAGACATCCTTATTGACGACAGTTTTGTCCAGGGGGATGTCCACAGAGTACCTTTTGGGCATCAGGTGATTGTAGTTAGAAACTTTCACAAAAGAGTTAATCTTTGACCTCTTGGTGATCTTCTTCTTGTCCATGGCAGCTGTCACTTTGTGGGGATAGCGGTCAATTCCAGCCACCAAAGCATGGCTGTAGGGGTGATCTCAGGTGCCATCATCAATGTTCTTCACGATGATGGCTTTGCGTCCAGAGTAGCATCCAGCCAGGACAAGCACCACCTTCCCAGGTTTCATGAACTTGCCCATTTTGGCAGCAACAACTCGGGCCTACAGCAAAAAGGCCTTTTTTTTTCTTACAAGGAGGAACGGAGCCTAGGGTGTTTGTGTCTGGTCAATGCATGCTGCTTGCAGGTAGGACTCCACGGTCTGTCACCACTGAGTTGTTTCCACCCTTTTATGTGTCTCAGTTTCTCTCTACAGAGGTCTATGACCTCTGAGAAGGCTCAAAATGCCAGGTGATGAGCCCTTATGTGCATTTCCTAGAAAAGCCATTTTTTAAATTAATTTTTATTGGGGATTTCCTTTCAGGGACATTATATGTCATGGGGGGTCAACCCCCCAGACACTCCCATGGGGCCCCCAGTCACCAGGGGTGACTTTCGGCTGGGAAGAACAAGTGCCCTTTTGCTTCAGAGTTGAAACAGTCTCTCATTTATCCAAGAAAATGACAGTTCAGTTCCTCACAACAATGCATACAGAAAAATCAAATCAAAATAAGTTTTAGGAAGAAAAGCAATATATAATTCCCTTTAGACTGCATCTCCAAACTAGAATTAGGACCCTTAAACAACAACTTCCTAGGAGGAAACCAGCTCAGAATAAATCAAGGACCATCAACCAAGGGAAGGTCCAGGGCTCAGACTTAGCTGTTCCACCAGAGAAGCTCGAAGTAGGGTAGGCTTCAATGGGCCTGACTGGTACCTTAGCTCTGAATTCAGGCAACTTCATCTGGGTCCTGAGTCTTCTCTAAGGCCCCACATGTTTGGACATCATATTATTGTTGACAAAAAGAAACTGTAAAATATTTAAAGAGATTTATTCTAAGCCAAATATGAGTGACCATGGCCCATGACACAGCCCTCAGGAGGTCCTGAGAACATGAGCCCAAGGTTGTTGGGGTACAGTTTTGTTTTATATATTTTAGGGAGGTCTGAGACATCAATCAAACATTTAAGAAATACATCAGTTTAGTTCAGAAAGGTGGGACAACTCGTACATGTCCCTAAAACAGAGTCCCAAATACATAAAACTATAATTGAAGGAATTGAAAAAAGTAGAGAATTCAACAATAATAGGGACTAAAGGCACTCTAGTAACTGAACTAGACAGAAATTCAGCAAAGACATAGAAACTTTAAACAACGTTTTTAACTAACTTTACCTAACAGACATCTATGAAACATTCCACACAACAACAGCAAAATACACATTTATTTCTATGCAGCAAAACATATTCTGCAAGACAAACCATATTCTAGTCTGAGGAACAAGTATTAGTAAATAGTAAAAGTTGAAAATCATAAAACCTATGTTCTTCCACCACAGTAGAGTTAAATCAGGAAACAAAAATACCTTTTAATCATAAAATAATTGAAAATTTACAAAGACATTTATAAATAAAGTATTGGTGAAAAAATTATACAGAATATTATAAAAGTATTTTTATCTGGACAAATGCAGATATACAATATATTGTGGAGTCCTAATTTGGAAAAAAGGAGTCAGGCAGTCAGGACTAGAAGAAAGCAAAGAGATAAAGCAAATAAGCTATGCCTTATGCCTTTCTTCATGGTTCAGTGCATATAAACAAAAAGAAGAAGCTGATAAATTATAGGTCTGTTTTTCTTTATGGCCAAGGACATATAGCCCTCCTGAACAAAAAACATACATAACTCACAAACTTCCTGCTTACCATCAAATTCCTCAATTTATCAAATATTCCAACTGACAGAAGAGTGCAAGTTCCCAAGTTCCATTCTATAAAATCCTCAGCAAGCTTTTTTGCTCCTTGCAGTCAGCTCCTCTTCCACTGATACTGTCTGTTGCCTTCTTACAATGTATTTTCATGCTTTCTCTAATAAATCTGTCTTTTTCTATCTACAACTGTCTTGGTAAATTCTTTCACTGCTGCACAACCAGCCCAGATAGTCATCGATCACCAGCAACATTCTGGTGGCCCATATGGGAACTCTCTCTCTTTACGGGGAACTCTCTACCCTCTCTTTCTTCAAACTTCTGACCCATTAGTGGACAGTGTCTAAGCATGGAGGCAATTGCAATGTAGCTCGAGCTACACTCTGGTAGGAACAGAAGGTGTCTGTGTGGAAGCATCTGACCGCCATTGGCCTTAGGGATGGACCTGAGTCTACTTATTCTTTTCAGTCGTTAGTGTCCACCAGCTTCTATTAGCTTTCTGGAAATTTAAAGTAACTGGCAGGACCGGTCTACAGTGCTGACTGAAAGCCAAAAAGTGAGTCAGACTAGCTGCCCTGCCTAGAAGGAAGAAAGGCTCATTCGTATTTTTTCTGATCAAAAGTCCCTGATGCCTAAATGTGATGCAATTGACAGTGGAAGCTTGTTCAGGGTGAATTCACACACGTTTTCGTTGACTCAGACCCTTTTTCTCACTCTAAATTATGCTGTGGAGTCAGTAGATCATCCTGCTCTGGATGTTGCTGAATCAGGTGATCTCAGACAGCCTCAGAACAGTGAGTCTTCCCTTAATTACTGGCTCTCCTGGGTCAACACCAGACAGAGATCTTCCTTTACCCATTTTCTTCAAACCAGAGTTGATAACCCAGCATAAATGAGTACCCTGACTGGTCATCCACCATGAAGCCCAATTAGCCAAGAGGAGTTTTCTAATAGGTGAGACACTCCTTTAGAAAGTGCACCCTGAGTCCCTCCGTGGACATAAATGGAATCTTTTTTTCATCTCCACAAGATGTCTTGAGAGAAAATGTGGTTTGTGCCCCGAGTGGAATTGCCCCCAAGTGGCACATTTTTTCATCCCACAAACCCCATGTAGTCCTGTAGACTCACCTCTAGACTGTATTTTGAAGAACTGGGACAAATTTGACCCTCAGACTTCAAAAAGAAACACCTAATCTTTCTTTGCAGCACAGAATGGCCTCCTTATCAACTCCCAGAGAAATTGAACTGGCCCTAGAATGGGAGCCTAGACTCTAATATTCTTTTACAGTTTGGTCTCTTTTGCCATAACTCTTCCAAATGATCGGAGGTGCCTTATGTTCAAGTTTTGTTTTTTATCAAAAAATCTAGACTTTAGAGACAACTGTAGAATGGGACTGGCAAAATTCTTAAGTCCCTTAGATTCTCCAGACATTTGGATGACCCCTCTTTTACACTCTCACATTCCAGACCTCCCCCACTTTGGTCTCTCCATTCATTTCCCCTGACTACACATCTTCCCCTTCAACATCTCCCTCAGCTACACCTTCTGTCTCTCCCTTTTTACCTCCTCCATACTGAGAACCACTTCTCCCCATATAGATCAGCAGTCACCTCTGATTCTATCCCACCATCAGATAAAGTTTTGCCACCCTGGGCAGTGGCCAAATGGGGACGTAGAAATTATCAGGGTCCATGTCCCATCCCCTATGTCTGATTTGTCTCAAATAGAGGTAAAGCTTGGCTCTTTTAGTTAGTATCCCTCCCACCTTATGAAGAAATTCAAGGGGCTTGCAGCTTCCTTTGATCTCAGTTGGCAAAATAATTATTTTGTTTTTACCACTCGTTGCACTCACGAGGAAAGGACCCATATTGGGTCTCTAGCCCATGGATAGGCAGATGAATTCTATGCCTGGAACACTTGGGACTCTGACCCAGGAAGAACAATTGTTCATGATACTGATCCTAGGTGGGGCTGTCAAGAGGGAGACCCTGATAGAGTCCACCACAATTATATGATCACTTGCCTGATTGAGGGGATAAAAAAGGCTGTCATTAAACTTGTAAATTATGCTAAATTAAGAGAAGTTACAGTTACACAGGAGCCAAATGAAAACCCAGCCCTAATCCATTCTAGGGTAGCTGAAGCTATGAAAAAATGTACTAATATGGATCTCTAGAGCCAAGAGGGCCTCACTATTCTGGCTATGCATTTTATTAGTCAGGCATCTCCAGACATTAGACATAAGCTTCAAAAACTAGTTCAAAGTCCACAGACCCCTCTCCTGACTTTGCTATACATGGCGTTTAAAGTCATTAATAACTAGGAGGAAGGCTGAAGAATTGACAGGATAGGAAGGAAAGAGAAAGAGACAGGCAGCAAGCTCATTATATGGCTGCTGCCATTGCTACCTCCCTGGCCAAACCAGGGACTACAGACAAAGCATCAGGATGCCACTCATTGATCAATAAAAGGCCCATTCTTTGTTATATTTGTCACCAGCCCTGGTATGTTAACAGAAACTCCCAAAGCCCTCCACAAAGAAATAGGAATGCTTTTATACTGTTGGTAGGAGTGTAAATTAGTTCAATCATTGTGGAAGACAGTGTGGCGATTCCTCAAGGATCTAGAAATAGGAACACCATTTGACCCAGCAATCCCCATCATTCTATATAAAGACACATGCACATGTATGTTCATTGCAGCACTGTTTATAATAGCAAAGGCCTGTTACCAACTGGAATGCCCATCGATGATAGACTGGATAAAGAAAATGTGGTACATGTATACCATGGAATACTATGCAGCCATAAAAAAGGATGAGTTCATGTCCTTTGCAGGGACGTGGATGAAGCTGGAAACCATCATTGTCAGAAAACTGACACAAGAACGGAAAACCAAACACTGCATGTTCTCACTCATAAGTAGGTGTTGAACAATGAGAACACATGGACAAAGGGAGGGGAACATCACACACTGATGTCTGTTGGGTGGTGGTGGGGGGGCTAGGGGAGGGATAACAGGGGGTGGGGAGACTGGGGAGGGATAACAGGAGAAATACGTAATGAAGGTGACTGGGGGATGGAGGCAGCAAACCACCATGGCATGTGTATACCTATGTTGCAATCCTGCACGATATGCACATGTACCTCGGAACTTAAAGTACAATTCAAAAAAAAGAAAGAAAAGAAAAATAAAGAAATGAAACGAAAAATCAACGACAAACAAAAACCTTCCACGAGTGTTACCTGGTTTTCTACTGCCACTAACTGGCCCTTGCCAGTACTGTAAGCAACCGGGACACTGAAAGCTGGAATGCTCCTGGCTCCCTCATGATAGGTAGTCATCTCCAGACAAGTATCTATTATGGGCCAACTTGGGAGGAAAGCAAAGGCAAATGCCCTTAACTTTGTTACTCAGTTATGAAAAAGCTGAGGAGAACTTAAAAGAGAAGAAAAATCCCTCAAAGGGTCCATTTCCTCACTGTCCCAAAGGCCATCCAGGCTGCTGTATTTTCCGTCACTACTGCTGAGTCTCAGGTAACCCTGGATGTGGCAGGATATAAAACTGAGTTTTTAATTGACACAGGAGCTAGTTGTACTTTCCTAATTAAATTATCTGGACCTACCTTTTGGTCCTCAATTCTCCTCATGGGCAAGGAGCACCAATTGAAACAGAGTTATTTTACCCTCTCTTTGGTATGCAACTAGGGAAAAAATGTTTTCACTCACTCATTTCTGCTCTTGCCCGCTTGTCCCATCCCTTTGCTTGGGAAGTATATAATGGCAAAACTTCAAACTAGCTTTTAGCTTTCCAACCAGGCTTCTTCAATATTGGCATTATTAACTTTTAATACTAAGGGCTCCAATATCATAAAACCTTTTATTTTACAACAAATTCCTCCTTAAGTATAGAACTCATCCACTCCAGGATGTTCTTTGTGTGCTGATCCTATAAATGTAATCTTTAAGGGCTTTGACTTTTTCTCTAGGAAATCCCAATACCCTCTAAATCCTGAAACTCAATTAGACTTACAGCCCTTAATAGAAAAATTTCTGGTCACAGGGGTATTTCACTCTTGTAACTCATCATGTAACATGCCCACCCTAGCTGTCAGAAATCTGAATGGCACCCATAGAATAATACAAGACCTAAAAGCCATCTATGACATGGTAGTTCCTATATACCCTATTGTTCCCAACCCTTACATCCTATTAGAACAAATTCCTTCTAGAACTTTTTGGTTCACAGTATTAGACTTAAAGGATTCCTTCTTTAGCGTTCCAGTACATCCAGATTAGCAATTTTTATTTACCTTTGAATGGTGAAATCCTCCCACGCATATTTCTTAACAATTAACCTGGATAGTCCTCCTCTGAGGATTTAAAGATAGCCCACAACAGTTTGGAGAGGCTCTTTTAGATCTTATTGTTAGAGATGATTTTTTAAATTCAATTCTACTACATACTCCAAGTAATTATTCAATTGCCTAACTTAAGCAGCTTTACTCTCTTCAAATTAATGCTCTTACAAGGGAGGTAGTATATGATTGCTATTTGCAGGAGGACTTCCAGATTACCACTCAGATGAAATTTCTTTATATTTGTTCTAGTAATGTCAAATACACCAAACTACAATGATGATGTGGTGTGGTACCAAAGTGTTTTTCTGACTATTTTTCTTATACACTTTATACCCCTTCTCCTTTCCTATGTCCTTAATTCACTCTATTTTGCCACTTTTAACATGCCAGGTTACTTAGATAGCTCTACACTTAGTGCTAACACTTACAATGAACTTTACTTTGCCAAGATTCCTGGATTACACCCTACTTTCAGGGGCCCATAAGCTATTAAAGAAACAACATTTTCTGTGTACAAAAGTTTATTGGCTTTGCTTACCCTTAGCACCCAAATGGTGAGCTTCTGCACATTTTATTTATGCTCATTATTGGATCCATTTTAACATCATCTTGCACTCCAAATTCCTGTTCCCCCAACTTCCATGGAACCCCCAAAACATACATGTGTAATGTTAGCTGCATTCTCTGCTGATTTAAGCCAATACACAACCAAGCTACAAATAACAACCCCCTCAAAGGCCTGGTCCCTTGACACAAGAGACAACTGTAGACTCAAACACCCTGTTGTAGCTCTGCTTTTTAAACAAGTCCAACTCAAACATCAAGCTATTTGCTTAAAGCAAAAGACAGCAATCATTACTCCAACTCTATGGGTGATGTTTCTAAGCCCCTTTGCAACTACACCATAACTATAAATCACACCAACAGAAAATACCTAACAAGGGAAAAACAATATGGTATCAGTTAGAATATCAGGCCTAGCCAATCACAATACCCCAAATCTCCAAAATATAAACTCTCATTTCTTTTCAGGGCACCCCTCTCCAGACACTTGTCCTCACCTAACTCCATGGAAAAATCGCAAGGTTGCAAATTCCCCTAACAATTACCTATAGATTCTCACACTTAGCAACACCAAATCTCAGTGTTTCTAGACACACAATGCATTCATTTATTTAGTGAAAAAAAAACCCACCCAGATGCAAATTTTAACATCTACTGCTTACAACATTTTACAATTACTACGCTAGCTACTCAATAATTCTCCAGGCCAGAAAGCTGAAACACACTCCATTTCTTCACTCTAACTCTATTCTCTTGCTTTAAATCTGGGGGAGCATTCTTCCTTTGCCAATCCAATGTCTATGTTTGTCTTCCAGCCAACCGGGTTGGACCACATACACTAGTTTAATTGGCCCCAGACACCCAAATTGCTCCTTCCAATTAGTTCTTCCCAATCCTGCTTTACAATTCTAGCAGAGCAAAATGGCCAATCCATCTAATTCTCTTATTCCTTGGCTGAGAGATTCTCACTGGATTAGGTATGAAAGTAAAAGCTATGAGCCTCACAGCGCATATTTATCATATCCTCTCAATCGAACATGCCACTGAGTTCAAATGCATCTCTGACACCTTGGAAGTCCTCCAAAATCAAGTTGACTTCCTAGCAGCAATTGTGCTCCAAACTGCTGTGGCCTAAATCTGCTTATGGCAGCCCAAAAGGACATCTGTTTAGCCTTTAAAGAAGAATGTTGTGTTTATGTTAATCAATCAGAAATATCATGGGCTCGTGTCAAAAACCTCAGGGAGCTAGAGGCTGAAATTGAGAAAAAGGTGTCACAAGGATGGTATTAATGGGCATCTACTTGGGAATGTATCTCCTGACTGCTCTTATTCCTAGGGCCACAGAGAGGTACTTTATTATTCCTTCTTTTCATCCCTTGAATCTTTAATTTACTAGTCAAATTTATGTCTTTTAAAATACAACAAATTCAAACCAAGATATTACTGCAGTGAGGATATCAGTCACTAAAAGAACTCTGTAACTCTCCTTTGGATGCAGCAGGATCAAATTTTAGGCTGCAAATGCTATTCCTCACTGGTCCCACAACAGCTCTGCCAAATTTAACTCCAAACCCAAGGATTTAGGCCCATGTAATGTCTAAACTGAGTTACAATCCTAGGTAGGGACCACTCTACATCGCTGGTCAGCAGGAAGCAGTTGGAAGATAAGACCTATACCCTTATGCCAAAGGTTTGTCATTGTTACTCTGTCATGGGGGAAATGTGGAGTCCTAATTAGGAAAAAGGAATCAGGCTGACAGTAGCAGGTGAAATCAAAAAGATAAAGCAAATAAGCTACCACTATGCATTTCTTCCTGGTTCAAGACATCTAAACAAAAAGAGGAAGCAGGTGAATTGTAGGTCTGGTTTTTTTATGTCCCAGGACATATAGCCCTCTGGAACAAATAACATACTTAACTCATAAATTTCCTGCTTACCTTCAAATTCCTCAATTTATTAAACATCCCAGCTGACAGAGGAATGCAAGTTTCCAAGTTCCATTCTAAAAAATCCTCAGCAAGCCTTTGTCTCCTGGCAGTCAGCTCCCTTCTACTAATGCTGCCCATTGCCTTCTTGCAACGCATTTTCATATTTTCTCTAATAAATCTGCCTTTCACTACCTACAACAGTCTTGGTAAATTCTGATTCCCTTATGCCACTGGCACAGATAGTCATCGCTCACATATCAAAATTAATGGGTTGGAACTAAAGCAATTTCAATGCCTATATTAGAAAAGGAAAAACAGAAGCACCAAGATGACTGATTAGAAGCAGTTAATGTGCAGTTCTCAGGGAGAGGAGACAAAGTTGCAGGTAACACTAGCTGTTCAAGTAGATCATCCAGAAAGCCAAGCTGGGATTCATCAAGGAAGCACTTGTGGCCCTCAGAGAGCAGAGAACAGCAAGGCAAGACAGCTGCCCACCCAGGTTTGGCACAGAGCCAGGGGAGGCTACCTATCACAGGGAAAGGGTGAGTGACTAAGAGCCCCTGGAGACCACTTCTGCCATGGACCTTTGCAATCCTGGGCACAGAATTCTCAAACCCTACCCACCTCCCCATACCCCATACCCTCATGCCCACCTCCAGAATGGCAGTCAACTGTATGAAGTCTAGGCAAAGCCACCACTCAAGAATACATTAACTTCACAGTCCTTGGATCCCTGAGAACCGTGGAGCCAGCTGTCATAGCGAGCCAAAAAGGGAAACCATGCTCTCTCACACACTCCGAGAATAAGGGCTGCATCCATAGTGCTGAGGAGCCAACAGGCTTGGGGCCCTACTTCTATTGCACCAGGAGGCAAGGCCCACTGGCCTGTGATACCACTGAAGCCATTCCATCCCCACTTCACTACTTCAGCCAGTTGTAGTTCTGTATTTCTTTGGGAGGGAACTCCCAGAGGTAACCAGAGGTAACAGACAAGCCCTTAGCCATTGCAGTTGCTGTGGTAACCACCCTTCCTTCCGCTAGGCTACGGAAGGAACAAACATCATTTTTTTGTTTGTTTGTTTTAAGGAGTGGAGAGAGTTTAACAGGCAAGAAAGAAGGAAGAAATTCCCCCATACAGAGACAGAAGGAAGGGGGGCTTCAAGCCTAAAGATGGAACCCCCAGAACAAACATCTTAATTGCTTTCATATGCTTACTGCATGCTACAGTTATCCCATGCAGAGGAGGTCAGACTATCTTCTGTGGAAACTCCTGACTCCCCTGCTCTTCTCCAGGCCTGGCTCTCTGCTTTGAGTTTGCAGCATAGCCACCCCACCTTCAGCTGATCATCCCAGATCCAGCAGCAGGCTTTGTAGTTTTCTGGGGTGGAGTTCCCAGAGTAAACTGACAGCTCCTCTGCCACGATAACTTGCCCTTGCTGCTCTTTGGCTGGGACATAACTAAAATTCTGATTTCTTTGCTTGCACCTTCAGCACACCGCCCTAAGGAGAAGAGGTGAGCCTGTTTTTCTCGAGAGCTTCTTTCTCCCCTTTGCTCTTCACCAGGCAGGGCCCCCAGCTTGGGACCAGAACACAGCTTTCCCCTCCCTGGGTAATTACTTCAATCAGTTGTGGCTCTCGATTTCTTTGAGATGGAGCCCCACCCCCAAGTCAACTGACAGGCCCTCTGCCACTGCCACCACTACAGACCCCACCACAGCTGCCCCAAGCTGGGAGGGAACAAAACACCCCAGCTTGCCCCAGGGCTGTGGTTCCCAGCTTGGGAGTGTGGAGCTAAAATATGTAGTTGGTACTCAAGTTAGAAGAGGAGCCCACAATGTCAGATCATGGATAAGTATGAGTTGCATGGGCTCATGGGTTGCCATAGGAGTGGGGCTTGCCTTCTTCCTCAAGGGCAACCTAGAAATGGTGGGGCCTATAACCATGCTGTGGACTCTGCTCAAGGGAATCCCACAGCCTCAGACACCTAACAAAAGAAACTTGGTCTTAGTGCCAGTGATTGGAGGGTGGACCCTCAAAGCCCAGTAGTTTACCTGGAAAGGAGGTTACCTCTCCCACGACTGCACTGAATAATATAGCTGAAAACACTATGAAACTGTGCACACAATTTAAGCAATGTGGAAAAAAATGCACAAATTGCTGACAGCACACAATCTCCGAAGATTGTATCAGGAAGAGATAGAAATCCTTAATAGACCAATATAGAGCTCTGAAATAAATCAGGAACAGAAACCCTAGCAATCAAATAAAACCCTGAACTAGATGGATTCACAGCTGAATTCTAAGAGATGTACAAAGAACTGATACCAATTGTACTGAAACTATTCCAAAATCTTGAGGAAGAGGTATTCCTCCTTAACTCTTTCTGTGAAGCCAGCATCAATCTAATATCAATATCAGGGAAAAACACAGTGGAAAAGGAAAACTTCACATAACGTTTCTGATAAATATAGACATAAAAATTCTAAAACAGAGTGACAAACTGAATTCAGGAGCACATTAAAAAGTTAATTCGCCATGATCAAGTAGGCTTTATTTTGAGATATAAGGCTGGTTCAACACATGCAAATCAATAAATGCAGTTCACTACATAAATAAAATTAAAAGCAAATACCAAATGACTATTTCAGAAGATGCAGGAGAAACTTTTGATAAAATCTAACATCACCTAGTAATAAAAAGCCTCAGCAGACTAGGCATTGAATAAAACATATCTCAAAATAATAAAAGACATCTATTAAAAACCCACAGCCAAAATCATACTTAATGGGCAAAAGCTGGAACCATTCATTTCACTTGAGAACTAGAACAAGACACAGATGGCCCCTCTCACAATTTCTATTCAACATAGTACTGGAAGTCCTAGTCAGTCTAACCAGGCAAGAGAAAAAAAAAAAGACATCCAAGTAGTAAAAGAAGAAGTCAAACTATCTCTTATGCTTGACAATATAATTCTGTATCTAAAAAAGCCCCAAACACTCTGTCAAAAGGCTGGTGGAACTCAAGATTGATATTAATGAGGTTTTGGGATTAGAAAAATCAGTAGCAAGACTATATCTTCTGGGATCATTTCTATACTGTGTTACTAGAGAAATTTCTCTGAATGTGTAGAGCACTGTAAGCAACTTCAGCAGTCTCAGGATACAAAATCAGTGTGCAAAAATCACAAGCATTCCTATACACCAATAACAGACTTAAAGAGAGCCAAATCAAGAACAAACTGCCATTCACAATTGCTACAAAGAGAATACAATACTTAGGAATACAAGTAACAAGGAATGTAAAGGACCTCTCCAAGGAGAACTACAAACCACTGCTCAACGAAATAAGAGAGGACACAAATAGATGGAGAAACATTCCATGTTCATGGTTAGGAAGAATCAATATCATGAAAATGGCCAAACTGCACAAAGTAGTTTACCGATTCAACACTATCCCCATCAAGCTATCAATGACCTTCTTCACAGAACTGGATAAAACCACCTTGAACTTCATATGGAACCAAAAGAGAGCCTGCATAGCCAAGTCAATTCTAAGCTAAAAGAACAAAGCAGGAGGCATCACGCTACCTGACTTCAAATTATACTACAAGGCTACAGCAATCAAAACAGCATGGTACTGGTACCAAAACAGACATATAGACCAATGGAACAGAGCAGAGGCCTTGGAGGCAACACCACACATCTACAACCCTCTGATCTTTGACAAACCTGACAAAAACAAGCAATGGGGAAAGGAGTCCCTGTTTAATAAATGGTGTTGGGAAAACTGGCTAGCAGTGTGCAGAAAGCTGAAACTGGACCCCTTCCTGACACCTTACACTAAAATTAACTCCAGATGGATTAAAGACTTAAACGTAAGACCTAACACCATAAAAACCCTGGAAGAACACATAGGCAAAACCGTTCAGGACACAGGCATAGGCAAAGACTTCATGACCAAAACACCAAAAGCATTGGCAACAAAAGCCAAAATAGACAAATGGGACCTAATCAAACTCCACAGCTTCTGCACAGCAAAAGAAACAGTCATTAGAGCGAATTGGCAACCAACAGAATGGGAAAAAATTTTTGCTATCTACCCATCAGACAAAGGGCTAATATCCAGAATCTACAAAGAACTAAAAGAGATTTACAAGAAAAAAACAAATAAGCCCATTCAAAAGTGGGTGAAGGATATGAACAGACACTTTACAAAAGAAGACATACATGAGGCCAACAAACATGAAAAATTGCTCATCATCACTGGTCATTAGAGAAATGCAAATCAAAACTACATTGAGATACCATCTCACGCCAGTTAGAATGGCGATCATTAAAAAATCTAGAGATAACAGAAGCTGGAGAGGATGTGGAGAAATAGGAACACTTTTACACTGTTGATGGGAGTGTAAATTAGTTCAACCATTGTGGAAGACAGTGTGGCAATTCCTCAAGGATCTAGAAATAGAAATCCCATGTGACCCAGCAATCCCATTACTGGGTATATATCCAAAGGATTATAAATCGATCTACCATAAGGACACATGCACACGAATGTTCATTGCAGCACTGTTTACAATAGCAAAGACCTGGAACCAACCCAAATGCCCATCAATGATAGACTGGACAGGGGAAATGTGGCACATATACACCATGGAATATTATGCAGCCATCAAAAACGATGAGTTTGTGTCCTTTGTAGGGACATGGATGAATCTGGAAACCATCATTCTCAGCAAACTGACACAAGAACACAAAATCAAACACCGCATGTTCTCACTCATAGGTGGGTGTTGAACAGTGAGAACACATGGACACAGGGAGGGGAGCATCACACACTGGGGTCTGTCAGTGGGAAATAGGGGAGGGACAGGTGGGGGGTGGGGAGTTGGGGAGAGATACCACGGGGAGAAATGCCAGATATAGGTGATGGGGAGGAAGGCAACAAATACTGCCACGTGTGTACCTATGCAACAATCTTGCATGTTCTTCACATGTACCCCAAAACCTAAAATGCAATTTAAAAATGATAATTATAGGAGAGAAATTTGTATCTAGAAAAGGGAAGCATAACTCTGAATCCTCATCACTGTGTTTTTATTTTTATGCTCCTTGTATTTCGGCCTATCACCTTTCAATTAATTCTTATTACCCGATTTGGAATAAATAGTGTTTTTATCCTACCTACTTGAAGTTAAAATATTAATTTGAAATTAGATTGAAAGGAAATAAAGGCTGTTTATTTAAAAAAAAAAAAAAGAAAAATCAGTAGCATTTTTATACACCAAAAATGTCTAGGCTGAGAGCTAAATCAAAAACACCATTTCACTTATAATAGCTACAAAGAATAATCAAATACTTAGGTATATAGCTAACCAAGAAGGTGAAAGATCTCTGCAAAAAAAACTACAAAACACAGCTGAAGAAAATCAGAGATGACACAAATATGTTAAAAAAAATTCCATGTCAATGGATTGGAAGAATCAGTATTATGGAAGACAATAGGAAACTCAGAAATAAAACCACACACCAGCAATCATCTGATCATTAACAATGTCACAAAAACTAGCAGTGAGAAAAAGACTTCCTATTCAGTAAATGATTCTGGGATAACTGGCTAGCCACAGGCAGGAAATAGAAGCTGGACCCTACTTTTTATCATACACAAAAATTAATTCAAATTGGTTCCAAAGTCTAAATATAAGACCATAAACTACAAAATTGCTAGAAGACAACCTAGAAAATACCCTTCTTAACATTGGCTTTAAAAAAGAGCGAAGCTGAAGGTATCACACTACCCAACTCCAAACTATGCTAAAAGGCAAAACAGCATGATACTGGTACAAGAACAGACACATAGACCAATGGAACAAAACAGAGAACTTAGAAATAAGACTGCACACCTACAACCATCTGATCTTGTACAAACCCGACAAAAACAAGCAAAGAGGAAAGGATTCCCTATTTAATAAACTGTGCTGGAAGAACTAGCTAGTTATAGGCAGAAAATTGAAACTGGACCCCTTTCTTACACCATATACAAAAATTAACTTAAGATGGATTAAAGACTTAAATGTAAAACCAAAAAGAATGAAAACTCTAGAATGAAATCTAGGCACTACCAGTCAGGACATAGGTATGAGCAAATATTTCATGACAAAAACACCAAAGCAATTGCAACAAAAGAAAAAAATGACAAATGGAATTTAATTAAACTAAAGAGCTTCTGCACAGCAAAAGAAACTATCATCAGAGTGAACAGGCAACCTACAGAATGAGAGAGAATTTTTGCACTCTATCCATCTGACAAAGCTCTAATATACAGAATCTAAGAGGAACTTAAAAAAATTTACAAGAAAAAAAAAAACAAACAAAAACCCTATTAAATATTGGGCTAGGGACATCAGCAGATACTTTTCAAAAGAAGACATTTATGTGGCCAACAAACATGAAAAAAAGCTCAACATCATTGATCATTAAAGAAATGCCAATCCAAACCATAATGAGATACTACCTCCTGCCAGTCAGAATGGTGATTATTAAAAAGTCAAGAAACCACAGATGCTGCTGAGGTTGCAGAGAAAATGGAATGCTTTTGCACTGCTGGTGATAGTATAAATTATTTCAACCATTATGGAAGACAGTGGGATGATTCTTCAAAGATCTAGAAGCAGAACCATTTGATTCAGCAATCCATTACTGAGTATACACAGAAAGGAATATAAATAATTCTGTCAAAAAGATAACTGCATGTATATGTTCTTTGCAGCATTATTTCCAATAGAAAAAACATGGAATCAACCCAAATGTCCGTTGATGATAGCCTGGATAAAGAACATGTGGTACACATACACCATGGAATACTGTGCAGTCATAAAAAGGAATAATATCATGTCGTTTGCACAGATATGAATGGACCTGTAAGCCGTTATCCTCAGGAAACTAATGCAGGAAGAGAAAACCAAACACAACATGTTCTCACTTATCAGTAGGAGTGGAATGAATGATGAGAACACATGAACACATGGCGGGAACAAAACACACTAGGACCTTTTGTGTGTTGGGAGGAGGAAGAGTATCAGGAAGAATAGCTAGTGGATGCTGGGCTTAATACCTAGGTGATGAGTTCATCTGTGCATCAGACCACCATGGCACAAATTTGCTTATGAGGCAAACCTGCACAGCCTACACATGTATCCTGAAATTTAAAAGTTGATGAAAAAAACTAGAAAAATTTGCAGATGCTATAAAACTGACTAAAAAATAGATGCTATTATACAATATACTTCTGTAACAACCTATAGAGCACATATACCCTCTATATTTAAAATAAAAGTTAAAATTAAAAAATACAATTGGCGTTGACGAAAAATTTTTCCCAACCCCATAAGCAATTGCAACAAAACAGAAAATAGACAAGTGAGACCTAATTAAAATAAAGAGCTTTTACACAGGAAAAGAAACTCTGCACAGAGTAAATAGGCAACATAGAGAATGAAAGAAAATATTCACAAACTATGCATTCCTAAAAAGGCCTATTGTCCAGAATCTATCTATAACAACTCAAGAAGAAAAAATAAACCACCCTATTAAATATTGAGATTGACATGAACAGACACTTCTAAAAGAAGACATACAAGCAGTCAAAAACATCAAAGATACTCATTATCACTAATCATCAGAGAAATGAAAATGAAAACCAAAATGAGACACCATCTCACACCAGTCAAAATGGCTGATATAAAAAGTCAAAAAGCAACCGATGTTCATGAGGCTATCTATAAAAGGGAATGTTTATACACTGTTGGTGGGAATATAAATAAGTTCAGCCACTTTGGATGCTAGTTTGGCAATATCTAAAGGAAATTAAAGCGGAATTACCATTTGATCCAGAAATCCCATTACTAAGTATATACCCAAAGAAAAATAGGTCATTATACCAAAAGGACACATGTACTTATATGTTCATGGCTACACTATTTACAAAAGCAGAGACACGGAATGAACCTGGGTACCCATCAGTGGTCAAATGAATAAAGCAAATGTGATACATATGCCTCTTGGAATACTAAGCAGCAGTAGCAATAAATGAAATCATGTCATTTGCAGCAACATGGATGGAGGTAGAAGCCATAAGCAAACTAACACAGGTGCAGAAAATTCTGTAGATACTTGTTCTCATTTACAAGTGGAAGTTCCAGATTAAGCACACATGTACATAAACATGAGAAAAATAGACATTGTAGACTACTAGAAGTGGGATAGAGGAGGAAAGGGGATGTGGGTTGAAAAACTACCTATTATGTACTATGCTCACTACCTGGGTGCAATATATCTATGCCACAAACCTTTATATATAGTCCCTGTATCTTACAAAAAAAAGTTAAAATTATTTAAAATTTTTGAAATAAAAAAAATCTAAGCATTCACATAAAATTTATGGAAAGAAAAGCAAACCAACAAAAAACAAGCATTAAAAAGAAAATTATAAAAATTACTCCAAAAATTATTAAGCAGAAATCATAGCAATATTAAAATTGATTGAACTTAAAGTAGGCTCTTTGTAAATATCTACAAAAGAATAAGAAGAAAAATAAGAAAGTTGTGAAATTTAGAAATCAATGGAAATATTACTAGGGGCCCCTCGGAAATTAAAATTGCAAGAGAATAAATACTCTGGGAAACTTTACTCCCATAAATTAAACAACTTTGATAAAATAGGCTAACTTCTACAAAATTACTACTGTACCCCAAATGACTCAGGAATTAACATAAGATTATAATAGAGATAAAACAGACATTTTCTTAGATATTAAAAATCTCAGCCCAAAGAAAAGCCAAATACTGCATGTTTTCACCGGTCACTTTTATGAAATATGTAAAGAAACAATTCCATTACTCAAAAACATTTTTCAGAAATACAGGAGTCCAGAATATTGCTCAACTCTTTTTATGAGGCCAGTATCATCCTGACACCAAAGCCAGACTAAGGTATGTCAAAGAAGAAAAACTACACTTTAATATCCTTCATTAATAGAGATGCAGCAATCTTTAACAAAATACAACAGTATTTAAAGAAAATAACACATCAGTATATAAAGGGAATTAAATACAACAGTATATACAGAAAATAATACATCATTTCAGGTTATATTTATTGTAATGCATAGTTGCATTAATTCCCTCAAATTTAATTAATAAAACACAACACCTTAATACTACACAGCAAAAATGTTAAGTGAGCATCTTAATAGATGCAGAGAAGACATTAGACAAAATACAACATTCATTCATTATAAAATATCTTATCAAGCTTAGAATATCAGGAAAATCTCTTTACTGGATAAAAGACATTAATAAAAAACACATCAAGTATCATATTAAATGATTGTCTTAGTTCATTTTCTCTTGCTATAACTGAATACCTATGACTGGGTAATTTATAAAGAAAATAAGTTCATTTAGCTTATGGTTTTTGAGGCTGGGAACTCCAAGAGCAGGTGCTACCATCTGGTGTGGGCCTTCCAGCTGTTTTGTGATGTGATGAAGGGCATTACATGGAGAGAGAGCGGATGTCCATGTCAGTTCAGTTTCTCTTTCTGTTTTCATAAAAGCACCAGTTCCATCATGAAGGCCTTACCCTGACAACTGCATTTAGTACACTTCCCAAAGGTTTTACCTCCAATCAATATATAAATTTGAGGATTATGCTTCCAACACAGTAAATTTGTGACACATTTAATCCATTGCATTCTACTGCACTCCTCAATATTTATGTCCTTCTCACACGCAAAATACATTCATTCTATATCAATAGTTCCAAAGTCTTAACTCTTTCTAGCACCAACTCAAAAGTCCTCATTTGAATCAGATTTGGGTAAGACTGAAGGCACAATTCATCTTAAGGCAATTTTGTTCCAGCTGTTAGCCTGTGAAATTAAACAAGTTATCTATTTCAAAAATAAAATGGTGGGACAGACATATGACAGATATTCCTATTCCAAAGAAGGAAATGGGCAAAATGAAAATAGTTACAGGTCCCAAGTAAGTCCAAACCCCAACAAGAAAAACCATATTCAGTCTTAAAGTTGAAGAATAATCTCCTTTGACTGCATGCATACATCTGTGCACACTGATATGGGTGTTGTGACATCAAGTCCTCAAGGAAGCACCTCCATACACCACTTTGCTGGACTCAGCCCACAGTTAAGCTCTCCGGAGTTGGCTTTGCACATTAATAGCTCCATAATTCAGTCTTTGTGATGGTGCTGTTCCCAAGGCTCCATTAGGCATTATCCTAGTGAGGACTCTGCAATGGCCTTGCTCCTATGGATCCCCTAAGCATTGCCTTGGTGAAGACTCTCTGTGGTATGCTTGCTTTGGTGACATCTCTTCCTTGGTCACCAGGCTGTCTGATATTCTTTGAAATCAAAATAAAGAAATCCATGTCCCCACAGTTTTTGCATTCTGCATATCTGCAGTATTAGCACCACAGAGATGCTGCGAAAGTTCATGAATTGCAACTTTCCAAGTAGCACGTAAAACCACCTGCAGCTATTTGAGTCATAGCTGGGGTGGCTGAAAACTGCTGCACTTCTGGAATGCTGGGAGCAGACATCTGTGCAACTAAAAGCAGGGGCTGATCCACAGAATGAATTCTACCCTCCTAGAGCTCTGGGCCTGTGATGGGAGGGACCACTTCAAATATCTCTGGAATACCTAACGGTTTTCTCTCACTATTCTGATGAATAGCCCCTGGCTTTATTCTATTCATACTAACTTTATCAATAGGTGACTTGGTCACACTCTTGGTTTCCTCTACTAAAAATGCTCTTCTATTCTCTACCATATGACTAGGCTGCAAATTTTCTAATTCTTTCTACTATGCTTTCTTTTAAAATTATAAATTCTGTTTTTATACTCTTTCCTCTCTTATTTTATATAAGCAGTTAAAAGTAGCCATATAAACACCTGAATTCTTTGCTACTTAGTTACTTCTTTCACTAGATATACCAGCTTGTCACTCTTTATTCTGCCTTCCATAAAAAAATCAGAGAGGGGGCGGAACAAACATGGCTGAATAGCAACAGCTCTGGAGTGAAGATCCCAGCAAGAACAATGCAGAGGCTGCTGCAGGTGATCTGCAGGCAAGCAGGGTCTGGAGTGGATCTCCAGCAGTCCTATAGCAGAGGGGCTTGACTGTTAGAAGAAAAATTAAAAAACAGAAATAACTTCATTATTAACAAAAAGTACATCCACCCAGAGACCCCATCTGAAAGTAACCGACTACAAAGACCACAGGTAGATAAACCCACAAAGATGGGAAGAAACCAGCACAAAAATGATGAAAACATCCAAAACAAGAATGCCTCTCCTCCTCTCAGGGATCACAACTCCTCACCATCAAGAGAACAAAGCTGGATGGAGAATGAGTCTGATGAATTGACAGAAACAGGCTTCAGAAGGTGGGTAATAACAAACTTCTCTGAGCTAAAAGAACATGTTCTAACCCAATGCAAAGAAACTAAAAATGTTGAAAAAATGTTTGATGAAATGCTAACGAAAACAGCTTAGAGAAGAAAATAAATGACTTGATGGAGCTGAAAAACACAACACAAGAACTTTGTGAAGCATACACGTTTCAATAGCTGAATTGACCAAGCAGAAGAAAGGATATCAGAGATTGAAGATCAACTCAATGAAATAAAACAAGAAGGCAAGATTAGAGGAAAAAAGAGTGAAAAGAAATGAAAAAAAAAGTCCAAGAAATATGGGATTATATGAAAAGACCTAATCTACATTTGATAGGTATACCTGAATGTGACGGGGAGAATGAATCCAAGCTGGAAAACACTCTTCAGGATATTATCCAGGAGAATCTCACCAACCTTGAAAGGCAGGCCAATATTCAAGTCTAGGAAATATAGAGAACACCACAAAGCTATTCCTCAAGAAGAGCAACCCCAAGGCACATAATCATCAGATTCACCAGGGTTGAAATGAAGCAGAAAATGCTAAGGGCAGCCAGAGAGAAAGGTTGGGTTACTAACAAAGGGAAGCCCATCAGACTCACAGCAAATCTCTCAGGAGAAACCCTACAAGCCAGAAGAGAGTGGGGTCCAACGTGCAATTTCCTTAAACAAAATAAATTTCAACCTAGAATTTCATATCCAGACAAACTAAGTTTTATAAGTGAAGGAGAAATAGAATCCTTTATGAACAATCAATTGCTGAGAGATTTATTCACCACCAGGCCTGCCTTACAAGATCTCCTGAAAGAAGCACTAAACATAGAAAGGAACAACCAGTACCAGCCACTCCTAAAACATACCAAATTGTAAAGAGCATTGACACAATGAAGAAACTGTGTCAACTAATGGGCAAAACAACCAACTAGCATCAAAATGGAAAGATCAAATTTACACATAACAATATTAACCTTAAATATAAATGGGCTAAATGCCCAATCAAAAGACACAGACTAGTAAACTGGATAAAAAGTCAAAACCTATCAGTGTGTTGTATCCAGGAAACTGATCTCACGTGCAAGGACACACATGGGCTCAAAATAAAGGGATGGAGGAAGATTTACCAAGCAAATGGAGAGCAAATAAAAGCAGGAGCTGCAATCCTAGTATCTGATAAAACAGACTTTAAACCAACAAAGATCAAAATAGACAAAGAAGGGCATTACATAATGGTAAAGGGATCAATGCAACAAGAAGAGCTAACTATCCTAAATATATACGAACCCAATACAGGAGCACCCAGATACATAAAGCAAGTTCTTAATGACCTACAAAGAGACTTAGACTCCCACACAATAATAGTGGGAGACTTTAACACTCCACTGTCAATATTAGACAGATCAATGAGACAGAAAATTAACAAGCATATCCAGGACTTGAGCTCAGATCTGGACCAAGCAAACCTAATAGACATCTAGAGAAATGTCCACTCCAAATCCACAGAATATACATTCTTCTCAGCACCACATCACACCTACTCTAAAATTGACCACATAATTGGAAGTAAATCACTCCTCAGCAAATGTGAAAGAACAGAAACCATAACAAACAGTCTCTCAGACCACAGTGCAATCAAATTAGAACTCAGGATTAAGAAACTAACTCAGAACCACACAACTTCATGGAGACTGAACAACTGACTCTTGAAGGTTGACTGGATAAACAATGAAATGAAGGCAGAAATAAAGATGTTCTTCAAAACCAATGAGAACAAACACACAATGTACCAGAATCCCTGGGACACATTTAAACCAGTGTCTAGAGGAAAATTTATAGCAATAAATGCCCACATGAGAAGCAAGGAAAGATCTAAATCAACACCCTATCATCAAAATTGAAAGAGCTAGAGGAGCAAGGTTTAAAAAATCTCAAAAGCTAGCAGAAGACAAGAAATAACTGAAGGAGAAAGAGACAAAAAAAAAAAAAAAAAAAAACCCTTCAAAAAATCAATAAATCCAGGAGCTGGTTTTTTGAAAAGATCAACAAAATAAACAGACTGCTAGCCAGATTAATAAAAAAGAAAAGAAAGAA
>PVKP010031774.1:0-26631 GCA_004027715.1 Plecturocebus donacophilus | reverse complement strand
CTATATTCTCCAGAGGGAGATCCAGGAGCCCGAGTGCAGGCACCTGTCCAGGAAGTTCACCGAGTGGGCCTACGGACCCGTGCATTCCTCACTCTACGACCTGTCCTGCATTGACACGTGCGAGAAGAACTCGGTGCTGGAGGTGATCGCCTACAGCAGCAGCGAGACCCCTGTGAGTGGCCGGGCAAGCCAGGGAGGGCCTCTCGACCTCTGCACCCCAGCCCAATCCCAGCCCCAATCCCAGCCCCAGCACCGTCCCAGCCCAATTTCAGCCTGTCCCAGCCCAATCCCAAACCCAGCCCTAGCCCCAGCCCCAGCCCCAGCCCCAGCCCCTGCTCCAGCTCCAGCTAGCATCTCACAAGTGAAAGCTACTGCCCGGGCCCAGGCCCTGCAGCCTCGGGGTCCCCATTCGCGCCCACTGAGTTTTCCCTAAGCAGAGCAAGCACACTCCGTGATCATCCCGTCAAAATGGAAACGTTGCAGAGGCACCCACACAAAACGGACCCGCCTTTGATACTATGTCAGAATGCGTAGTTTCATTTTGTTCACAGAAATGGGATCAGGTTATACAGAATATACAACTATTTTTTTTTTCACTTCATGCCAGGGCTTGTAGACTTTTTTTTTTTTTTTTTTTTTGAGACAAAGCTTTGCTCTCGTCACCCAGGCTGGAGTGTAATGGTGCCATCTCGGCCCACTGCAACCTCTGCCTCCCAGATTCAAGCAATTCTTCTGCCTCAGCGCCCCCAAGTAGCTAGGATTACAGACGCCCGTAACCATGCTGGGCTAATTTTGTTTTTTTAGTAGAGATGGGGTTTCACCATGTTGGTCAGGCTGGTGTCGAACTCCTGACCTCAGCTGATCTGTCCACCTTCGCCTCCCAAAGTACTGGGATTACAGGTGTGAGCCACTGCACCCAGCTGAACTTATTTTATTATTACTATTTTATCTTATTTTTTGAGATAGAGTCTCACTCTGTCACCCAGGCTGGAGTGCAATGGTGTGATCTCGGCTCACTGCAACCTCTGCCTCCCGGGTTCAAGCAATTCTCCCGCCTCAACCTCCTGAGTAGCTGGGATGACAGGCACCCACCACCATGCCTGGCTAATTTTTGTATTTTTGTAGAGATGGGGTTTCACCATGTTGCCCAGGCTGGTCTCGAAATGCTGACCTCAGGTGATCCCCCGCCTCGGCCTCCCAAAGTGTTGGGATTACAGGCATGGGCCACGGCTTCCGGCCTCTTTGAACTTTATCAAAATCTCCGGATATGAGACATCTGCCCCGAAGCATACCTGTAATGATGGCACCCGACACTGGGCCCTCCCCCTGCAGGAGGGTCTCCTAGCTCCCCGCCGCCCGGCCTGACCCAGGCTGGACATGTGAGAAGTGAGGACCCGAGGGCTCTTTCCTGCCTGCCCTCAGCCCCCATGCCAGGCTCCGCCTGAGCCAGCTACTTCCCGTTACCGAGGGCTCTCCGGAGTGAGTTACTAGACATGTGGGCACAGGCTGCTGGGCAGTGCTGTGGGCCATTCAGTGAGCACTCAGAGTTTGCCAGTTTCACCCCATTCCCTGCACCTTTGGGGACACTGAGGCCAAGAGGCAGGGTCCCTCCGTGAGCTGTGGCAGTGCTGGGACCAGCCCCGGGCTCTGGCTGCTGCTGGCTCAGACCTCCTGTGAGCCTCAGCTGCCCCGTGGGCCGAGGGCTGTCCTACCTGGACTGTGCGGGCAACATGGCCATGGGGAGCACCACAGGCTGGCATGGGCGTGCCCGGCGGCTCCTGCTGTGGGAGGGAACCTCACTTCTCTCTGCTCCCCCTAGAATCGCCACGACATGCTCTTGGTGGAGCCGCTGAACCAACTCCTGCAGGACAAGTGGGACAGATTCGTCAAGCGCATCTTCTACTTCAACTTCTTCATCTACTGTCTGTACATGATCATCTTCACCATGGCCGCCTACTACAGGCCGGTGGTTGGCTTGGTATGGCCAGAGGCTCAGGCCTCGTGGGCAGGGCTGCGGGTGGTGGGGAAGCAGAGTGGACGTTCCAAGGAGACCTCCCCGACCCCAGGCCCAGGCTCTGCCCTGGACTCCGTCCCGGCTTGCTGGAGATGGAGGAGCCACCTGGAGAGGCGTGTCTCCCTGATCCCATCTTCCCTGCCTCAGGCTGCGCTGGGGACCGGCCCCTTCCATGTTCTCAGTCCCTCTCCTTTAACTTGAGGTTCTGGGGGCTGAGTGTGGTCACTCAGGTCCCTGATTGCAGAAGAGGTGTGCCTGGTTAGAAAGCACGCAGGGGCCGGGTGTGGTGGCTCATACCTGTAATCCCAGCACTTTGGGAGTCCGAGGCGGGGGGATCACCTGAGATCGGGAGTTTGAGACCAGCCTGGCCAACATGGAGAAACCACATCTTTACTAAAAATACAAAAATTAGCCGGGCGTGGTGGTTCATGCCTGTAATCCCAGCTACTCAGGAGGCTGAGGCAGGAGAATCACTTGGACGCGGGAGGTGGAGGTTGCGGTGAACTGAGATTGCACCGTGGCACTCCAGCCTTGGCAACCAGAGCAAAACTCCATCTCAAAAAAAAAAAAGAGAAAGGGAAAAAAGAGAAAGCATGCAGGAATTCAGGCTTGGGACATGGCTCACCCCTGGCCTGGGGGTCCGCAGGGATGTGGCTGGTGTAAGCCCAGGGCCACCGTCATCCTGCTTGCCTGCCCTCTTTTATTCACTCGCTTGCTTATTATTCATTACCTGGATTTAGAGTTTTGAGCACTTCCATGCCAGGCCCTGGGCCATCCATCAAATCAGCCTCAGACCAGACTTTTGCCTCTGCCAAGAGCCAAGAATTCATCGAACTTCCGGACTGAGTCCTTCATATGCCATACCCAGGGCACTTCATTTGCTGCCTTTGTTTCCACGGCACTTTGCAAATGTACTTTATTTTAAAAAATTTGTTTTTTTTGAGACGGAGTCTTGCTCTGTCCCCTAGGCTGGAGTTCAGTGGTGTGATCTCGGCTCACTATAACCCCTGCCTCCTGGGTTCAAGTGATTCTCGGGCCTCAGCCTCCTGAGTAGCTGGGATTATAGGCGCCTGCCACCACACCCGGCTAATTTTTGTACTTTTAGTAGAAACAGGGTTTTACCATGTTGGCCAGGCTGGTCTTGAACTCCTGACCTCAAGTGATCCACCTACCTTGGTCTCCCAAAGTGCTGGGATTACAGTTGTGAGCCATCACACCCAGCAGCAAATTTACTTTAAAAACTCAACTTCATAATTGCATGAAATCCCATTTCTATCCACCTATTAAGGCCACATAATGACTTCCTTTTAAGAGAAACGTGCTAATAAGGCAAGCTAGGAAACTAGTGCTTATGAAATCTGGATGGTGACCCACTCCAGGAAATGGCAGCTGAAACACAAGGGTGACACCCGTGCGTGTGTGTGGCATGGTCCCCCCTCCATGGTCATTGGGCGTCCCTGACACTCGTGGGAGACCAGGAGCTGGCCATGGGCTGGGGGGCAGCAGGATGTGTATGGCATGGGGTCTGTGAGAGTGCCTTCACCTGTCCATCACCCTGCTGTCCAACACCCTGCTGTCCATCACGCTGCTTCCAGCCAGGAGGAGCTCCGGGCCTGCCGGGACACTGTCTGGGCGGCAGCACAGCATTGCAAGATGCTCTGCTTGGCACCTAGACACGGCCACTTTGGGGAATCAGACCCACAGTAGGGCCTCCTGGCAGGCGCTCCCCTAATAACATGCTGTCTCTGTGTGTCCTTCCCCTTATGGAGGCTGTGCCTTCTGGGCAGGAGCTACGTCTTCATCCCAGGGCTGGGCACCTGGCCAGTGTTTGTTGAATGAATGAATGATTACATGGAGTGACCGACTTCTCTGCATCTCACAGCCTCCCTTTAAGACGGAAAACACTGAAGACTATTTCCGAGTTACTGGAGAGATTCTGTCTGTGTTAGGAGGAGTCTATTTCTTTATCCGAGGGGTAAGCGTTCCTTCCCACATGATGAGTTTCCATTATCACGAAAACAAAAAGGCAAGAGCAGCCCTGACCGCTCCCTCACTTTTTTATTAATCAGACACCTAATGGCCCTGCTTGGGGAGCTGAGAGACGCAGAGGCGAAGATGAGAGCCCTTCAGGCAGGCCCGGCGGGGGCGGGAGGGTGCTCAGCGCATCGCCACAGGCCCAAGGCAGGCAAGCTTGAAAACAGACACTCGGCCTCTCCACGGAATGTAATATTTAATTACAGAGGCCACGTGGAGGCCTCTTAAGTGAGGATCATGACTGGTAGTTATTTAATTAATCAAACTAGTCTGTTAAAGCTCTGGGCAATGAAGAAACTCTCCATGCATACTAGAATTGCTTTTTCTTTTTTTTCTGAAACGGAGTCTCTCTCTGTCGCCCAGGCTGGAGTGCAGTGGCGTGATGTCAGTCACCGCAACCTCCGCCTCTTGGGTTCAGGCGATTCTCCTACCCTAGCCTCCCTAGTAGCTGGGATTACAGGCACCTGCCACCACACACTGCTAATTTTTTCGTATTTTTAGTAGAGACGGGGTTTCACCATGTTGGCCAGGCTGGTCTTGAACTCCTGACCTCAAGTGATCCGCCCACCTCAGCCTCCCAAAACGCTGAATTACAGGCATGAGCCACCGCGATGGCAAGGAATTGTTTTATTTTTAACTGGAAATTCAACCATATGGAATCCTTGGCCATTTTTTTTTTTTTTTTTTTTTGTCATGCAGGAGTAATCTTTTCTTTGAATGTGGGACCCACTATTTCAGATTTTTCATCACCTTTCTTGCAAACACCATATTTATATCATCTAAGATTTCTAGTTTCAGCTTCTTTAAAGAAGAGTGAAAACTTAGATGCATAAAAAATGTGTGAATGTAGAATTTGAGATGATCGTGTTTTTTTTTTTTTTTTTTGACTCCAGAAACCCTTGTAGTATTTTAATTTTAAATTTTATGAGATGGAGTCCTGCTCTGTCCCCCAGGCTGGAGTGCAGCGTCATGATCATGGCTCACTGCAACCTCTGTCTCCCAGGCTCAAGTGATCCTCCCACCTCAGCCTCTGGAGTAGCTGGAACTGTGGGCACACGCCACCATGCCAGGCTCCATTGTGATTTTTATCCCCCAGTCTTTTTGGTGTAAGCTATACCCATTCTTTTTAAGTCACTCACCTTTATGGAATTGTTCTGTCATTGAACTTTGTCTTCACAGAGACAACTGTCTTTCTTTTCACACTCATAGTTCACAGTACAATAAAGTACAATCCACAGTATGTAGCAAGTGTGGTGGGATTGGCAACAGTGGAGTTGACCTGTGGGAGGGAGCAGAGAGTGTGGGTGTCCTGGACAGGACTCCCGGCTGACAGTGGCAGCTTCTTACAAGAATTTTTGTTTTAACGCTTACTTAAAATTAAGAAAAAAGTATGCTCAGGACCTGAAAAAATTAAGAAAAAAGTGACTCATGTTTGTAATCCCAGCTACTTAGGAGGCTGAGGCCAGGAGTTAGAGACCAGCCTGGGCAACATAGTGAGACTCTGATCTCTTTAAAAAAATTAGGAAAAGGCCGGGTGTGGTGGCTCAGGCTTGTGATCCCAGCATTTTGGGAGGCCGAGGCAGGCGGATCAGGAAATCAAGAGATCGAGACCATCCTGGCCAACACGGTGAAATCCTGTCTTTACTACAAATGCAAAAGTTAGCCGGGCATAGTGGTGTGTGCCTGTAGTCCCAGCTACTCGGGAGGCTGAGGCAGGAGAATCACTTGAATTTGAGAGGTGAAGGTTGCAGTGAGCTGAGATCACGCCACTGCAGTTCAGCCTGGTGACACAGCAAGATTCTGTCTTAAAAAAAAAAAAAAAAAAGCAAAGAAAAAAGAAAAAAAATTAGGAAAAAAGCACCAATTAGAAGAAAAAAATTTGCCCAATTCGGTGCACAACTGATAACAGTTTGGTGATTTTCCTTCCTGTGTGCACCTCTGGGTATATTTGTAAATCCGCTGTGTATTTTTTGTTTTTGACACAGAGTCTTGATCTGTCACCAGGCTGGAGTGCAGTGGGGCAATCTCGGCTCACTGCAACCTTCGCGTCCTGGGTTCAGATGATTCTCCTGCCTCAGCCTCCCGAGTAGCTGGGATTACAGGCACACACCACCACACCCGGCTAATGTTTTGTATTTTTAGTAGAAATGGGGTTTTACCAAGTTACCCAGGATGAAGGTCTTGAACTGCTGTCCTTGTGATCCACCCTCCTCAACCTCCCAAAGTGCTAGGATTACAGGCGTGAGCCACCGCCCAGCTCCACCGTGTACTTTTAGCAATCTGTACTGACGGGGCCACCTAGTGTTACCCCATTGGCCTGATCCATGCTGTTCCGCCCTTTTCACAATCTCTGCTTTCACACTCTCCGCCACCCCATCGTGGTGCCATTTAGGAAGTGTCTGAGTGCTGGCTGTCTAGCCACATCAAGCATTGCTCGGGATCTTCCTCTGTCTGTTCACCTGCAGATTCAGTACTTCCTGCAGAGGCGGCCGTCCCTGAAGACCTTGTTTGTGGACAGCTACAGTGAGATGCTTTTGTAAGTGACACTTGCACTCATTTCCAGTCCAGTCCCAGGTGACAACAGTCGGTTCTTACGTGAGCTCTCATTTATGCTGGGCCTGGCGCATAGTGGGACCTCAGTGAATGTGTTGAAAGAATGGAGGAAGGCACTCCATGGATATTCGTGGGTCGGGCGGGGTGACTCACGCCTGTAATCCCAGCACCTTGGGAGGCCGAGGGCCGGGGGTGGGGGGTGGCGGGTCACGAGGTCAAGAGATCCAGACTATCCTGGCCAACATGGTGAAAAATACAAAATCTCTCTACTAAAAATACAAAAATTAGCCAGGGGTGGTGGCACATACCTGTAGTCCCAGCTACTCTCGAGGTGGAGACAGGAGAATCGATTGAATCCAGGAGGTGGAGGCTGAAGTGAGCTGAGATTGCACCACTGCACCCCAGCCTGGCAACAGAGCAAGACTGTCTCAAAAAAAAAAAGATACTTGTGGGCTGAATGAATGCTGAGGGCCACTCTGTGCCAGGTGCCAGGGATGGACGAACTGTGCCGTGAATTACAATCCAAGTGAGACATACTGTTGTTCACCTTTCCACTTGTTGTCCATCCATCTGCCATTCATGAGGTTGGCCCTGGAATACTGGATGAAACAGACATGGTCCCTGTCTTCCGGGAGTTTCCTGTCTTTAACGGGGTGGGGGTTCCTTGACCTTGGCACCTTTGCCGTTTCGGACTGTGTCGTGCTCCATTGTGTTGGCGGGGGCTGCTGTGCCTTGCAGAATATTTAGCAGCATCACTGGCCTCTACTCACAAATGCCTGGAGCTCTTCCCTGTCCCCCAGGCTTGACAATGAAGAACCTCTCCAGATGTGGCCAAAGGCCCCTCACTTGTTGGGGGGTGGTGCCAGAATCGCTCCTGGTGGAGACCCACTGCTTTAGGAGGGGGCAGATGAGTGAAAGCACAGTTATAGACCAGTGTGGATGGCTGGGTGTGGTGCTGCACACCTGTAATCCCAGTACTTTGGGAGGCTGAGGCGGGCTGATCACTCGAGGTCAGGAGTTCAAGACAAGCCTGGCCAACATGGTCAAACCCCGTCTCTACTAAAAATACAAAAATTAGCTGGGCGTGATGGTGCATGACTGTAGTCCCAGCTACTCAGGAGGCTGAGGTGGGAGAATCACTTGAACCCAGGAGGCAGAGTTTGCAGTGAGCCGAGATCACGCCACTGCACTCCAGCCTGGGTGACAGAGTGAGACTGCCTGAAAAAAGAGAGAGAATGCCTGGGCTGAAGGAATCAGGGCAGCCCATCCCTAGCCCCTGCAGTCCACGCCTCTGAGCAGCCTGCGGCCTTTTGTTTTGGGGGTGCCTGGCCTCCCGGGTTCCTGTGACGGAGTTTTCTGCCCCTCCCCACTCAGCTTTGTGCAGTCCCTGTTCATGCTGGCCACCGTGGTGCTGTACTTCAGCCACCGCAAGGAGTACGTGGCTTCCATGGTGTTCTCGCTGGCCCTGGGCTGGATCAACATGCTGTACTACACCCGCGGCTTCCAGCAGATGGGCATCTACTCCGTCATGATAGAGAAGGTGGGTGCCCAGGGGTCTCCTTGGACCCCGCTGACCTCATGGGCACGGGAGACGCTGTCCCACCAACTCCGTCCATCCTCCCTGTCTTGCCCGGGAAGGGGCTGGCTTAGCTCCCAGCCCATTTTCCAAGAATCAAGCAATCTGGCCTTGACCCGGCTGTGTGTGTGGGGTCCCCTGAAACCTGACCCCTCTGCATACCAGGCCTCCGTCTCCCGACCAGAACGAAAGCTATGGGGGAAGGGTGGATGCTCCCTCAAGACCCCCAAGCTGAGAACCAGCAAACCAAACCCTCCTGGCGTTCTCAAGATGCACCCCCAGGCTGACGCGGCCCCCTCCCCTCAGCTCCTCCTGGGCCTGGACTTGGCTCTGATGAGCCCGCTCTCTCCTGCAGATGATCCTGAGAGACCTGTGCCGTTTCATGTTCGTCTACGTCGTCTTCTTGTTCGGGTTTTCCACGGGTAATGGGCTTGGTCAGGGCTGGGGGAGGGCGGGGCTCCTGCCTGCCTGGGCCTCCTGAAGATTCTGCCAGGAGCTGACTGAGGAGGGTAGGCAGGTGCATGGCTGCGGTGACAGAGAGGATGCACTGAAATGAGCCGCAGAACTTGGACACGTGATTCATAAATGTTTTAGGCAGGCTGGGCGTGGCGGCTCAAGCCTGTAATCCCAGCACTTTGGGAGGCCGAGGCAGGTGGATCACAAGGTCAGGAGTTTGAGACCAGTCTACTCACATGGCAAAACCCCGTCTCTACTAAAAGCACAAAAATTAGCCGGGCGTGGTGGCGCATGCCTGTAATCCCAGCTAGTCAGGAGGCTGAGGCGGGAGAATCTCTTGAACCCGGGAGGTAGAGGTTGCAGGGAGCCGAGATCACAGCCTGGGTGATAGAGTGAGACTCTGTCTTCAAAAAAAAAAAAGTTGTAAGTAATTTCCCAGGCCAGAAGAGGTGCTTGCCTGTTGTATAACATTTTGGCTCAGTTGCTTTTTTTCAACTTTTAATTTTGACATTATTTCAGACTTCCAAAAAAGTTGCAAGAATAGAACCAATACCTTCTCTGTACTCTTCACCCACATTCCCCCAAATTACCCCATTTTATCTTATCACTTTCTCCACCCCTGCACACACGCATGTGCGCACCCCCCCCCACACGCACGTATGCCACACACGAAAAAGACTCAGAATAAGTTGCAGATATGATCAGCCCTTTTCCATGAAATACTTCAGTGTGTATTTCCTAAAAGAAAGAAGTTATTTTACATAAACACAGATGAAGGATCACAACCAGGAAGGTCACATTGATTCACGCTATTATCGAACCCACAGCCCTTGTTCCAGTTTCATCAATTGTCCTACTAAGGTCTTTAGCAGAAAATGAGAATCCTGGATCACGCATTCCGTTCCATTGTTATGCCTTTTTAGTCTCCTTTAGTAATTAATTGACTAATTAATTCATTATTTTTCGAGACAGAGTCTCCTGCTGTTGTCCAGGCTGTAGGGCAGTGGTGCCATCTCGGCTCACTTTCAGGCAATTCTCATGCCTCAGCCTCCCGAGTAGCTGGGATTACAGGTGCTACCACCCCTGGCTGACTTTTTTGTATTTTTAGTAGAGACGGGGTTTCGCCACGTTGGTCTAGGGCTCCTGACCTCAAGTGATCTGCCCGCCTCAGCTCCCAAAGTGCTGGGGTGACAGGGGTGAGGCGCTGCACCCAGCCTTAGTTTCCTTTATCTGGGGCAGTTCTTGGGTCTTCCCTGGTCATTTGTGACCTTAGAATTTGTGATGAGTAGAGGCCAGTGGTTTTGCACAGTGTTTCTCAATCTGGGTGTGTCTGATGGTTTCCTCATGATTATAGCCAGGCATGCGCTTTTAGCCAGAGTATCAAGAAGCACGGTGTGTCTTCTTCAATGCTTTTTTTTCCCCTGTGATCCGCCTGCCTCGGCCTCCCAAAGCACTGGGGTTACTGGCGTGAGCCACCGTGCCCGGCCCTGCAGTAGGTTTTATTGGGAGTCACATGACGTCTGTCTCACCTCTGGAGATGTTAGCTTTGATGACTTGGTGTTGGTAGATCGGCCAGACTTTTCCACTGTAAAGCGACTATATTTACCTTTGCAATGGATACTTTTCAGGGAGTTGCTGGGAGACTGTGTGAATAGCCGGACTTCTACCCAGGAGTTTTAGCATCCATTGATGAGTCTTACCTGAATCACTTCATCCCATGATGGTGGCCAAATGATGACTTTTTTTTTTTTTTTGAGGCGGAGTCTTGGTCTGTCACCCGGGCTGGAGTGCAGTGAAGCGATCTCAGTTCACAGCAGCCTCTGCCTCCTGGGTTCTGGCGATTCTCCTGCCTCGCCTCCTGAGTAGCTGGGATGACAGGTGTGAGCTACCCAAAGGGCTGGGATGACGGCCACTGCGCGGCCTCCGCATCATTTTTTGAGCACTTGAGTCTGCTTTGATGCTTATCCAAGCCCCAGAGTTACATGGTTCACAGGGCGCACCGTCCCTGTCCCCACCCTGCAGTTTGCATTAGAATCTCTGGCTGGGAGGGATGGGCAGCTGGATCTGAAGGCGATCTGAAGGCCTTGCATTTCAGTAGGTACAGAAGGGACCGACTGGGCCCGTGGGGGTTAGTGGATACTGGTATGTAGAACTGCTTCGGAAGCCGTCAGGCTCTGTGCCCCACTTCCCAAAGAAGCACGCAGAATGTCGGAAGAGGCCAGTCTGCTCTGAGCTGTTCAGTGCTCAGGGTTGCATAATGGACCTCTAAGGGATGCAGGCAGACAGGGTGTGACGGATAAAGCAGGTGTGGAGCCAGAGCTGACAGGTATGGTTAAGCAGGTTGTGCACTGCACAAATGTGGTGGCTGTATGCACATTGCACATATGGAATTATATATGTATTTTTCTAATAGATGACGATAAAGTTCATAAAACAATATATTGTGAAAAATTTTTTGATAGTTTTAGAAAAGAAGTGCCTTAAGAATAACTTCTCACAAAGGTGCCACATGGCTGAGCAGGAGGGTGTATATCAGGGGACTTGGGGTATTGGCTTCTGTCCAGTGGCACCCCACCCTCCCCATGCCCTGCAGCGGTGGTGACGCTGATTGAAGACGGGAAGAACAACTCTCTGCCGACTGAGTCCACGTCGCACAGGTGGCGGACGCCTGGCTGCAGGCCACCCGATAACTCCTACAACAGCCTGTACTCCACATGCCTGGAGCTGTTCAAGTTCACCATTGGCATGGGCGACCTGGAGTTCACCGAGAACTACGACTTCAAGGCTGTGTTCATCATCCTGCTGCTGGCATACGTCATCCTCACCTACATCCTCCTGCTCAACATGCTGATCGCCCTCATGGGCGAGACGGTCAACAAGATCGCGCAGGAGAGCAAGAGCATCTGGAAGCTGCAGGTGGGTGGGGGGGTGGCGGGGGCAGGCGAGTGGCCAGGAGGGCGCGGTGCTCTGTCCGCTGCCTTACACAGCTGGGCACACGAGCCCTGCAGGAAGCCCGGCCAAGGCCTGGGGATGCAGCTTCAGCAACTCCCTCCGTGGACCCCCAGCAAGCTCCCCTGCCCAGCGTCTGCTCAGGGCAGATTAGCTCAGCTGGTGTTTCTAGACGGCACGCTTGGCTGTGGCCTGGGTGCTCCTGGAGGGAAGGAGGAAGAGGGCTCAGCCCACAGGCTGTCCGCCTCAGAGGAGCCTGGTGTAAGGAGGGCACCAGAGGCCAGACTCAGGGGAGCAGCTAGCACGGGGCAGGGCTACCAGCTACCTTTCTGAGCCCCGTCGCCGACATTTGCATCCCCAACTACTAATAATAAGTTTCGTTCTTATTAAGAAGCACTTTCTCTGTGGTAGGTACTGTACTAAGTGTCTGACCTACCTGAGCTCATTTAGTCCTCACAACAGCCCTGGGAAATGGATTCTATTACTGTTCTTTTTTTTTTTTTTTTTTTTCTGAGACAGAGTTTTGCTCTTGTCGCCCAGGCTGGAGTGCATTGGCGAGACCTCAGCTCACTGCAACCTTCGCCTCTTGGGTTCAAGTGATTCTCCTGCCTCAGCCTTCCTAGTAGCTGGGATTGCAGGTGCCCGCCACCATGCCCAGATAATTTTTGTATTTTTAGTAGAGACGAGGTTTCACCATGTTGGCCAGGCTGGTCTCGAACTCCCACCCTCAGGTGATCCATCCACCTTGGCCTCCCAAAGTGCTGGGATTACAGGTGTGAACCACTGTGCCCGGCCATACTGTTCCATTTTTGAGTGAAGGCACTGAGGCGTAGGTGTGGCAAAGCTGGGTATCTGTGCACAAGGCCACACGGCTAGTGACGGAGCCAGGACCTGGCCCAGGTAGTCTCACCCAGGGCCCTGCTCTCATCTCCTTGTGAGCTCCTCAGGGCGGGGTCTGGGACATTCTGTTCCATGCCTTGGGCTGCCTGTGTAGGCCCAGCAGGCACCGGTAGCACCTGGGCAGGTCTGGGCTGGCCGGGCTGGGCCCCCTGGCATACAGCGTGTCCCCGCTAGGCTCCGGAAAAGAGGCCAACATGGAGGGCTCTGGATACCAGTCCAGTGGCATCCGGGGCTGGGAGAGTCCCCGGGGAGATGGGTCCTGGCAACCACGGGGCCCCGAGATGCAGCCTCTGCCCCTCGGGCCTCTGCCCTTGCTGTCTTCCTGCAGAGAGCCATCACCATCCTGGACACGGAGAAGAGCTTCCTGAAGTGCATGAGGAAGGCCTTCCGCTCTGGCAAGCTGCTGCAGGTGGGGTACACACCTGACGGCCAGGACGACTACAGGTGGTGCTTCAGGTAATGCCGGGCTTCACCCAGAGCTTGGGAGCTTTGGGGCTCCCTGTGGGCACAGAGGTTGCCCCGGGGCCTGCTGGGCCCGTCTGGAACATGGAGTACTCTCCCAAGGCCAGCTGTAGGGATGAGGCCCGTCCAGAGCTCAGCTGTGGGTGTGCACGGGACCCATCTGAGATCTCAGCTGGTGGGGCCCAGACATGAAATTTCAGAAAATTCCAGGTATCCAAAGGGGTCGTCTAGTGAGCAGGGTCAGAGCCTGTCATCCAATATTTAAAGTCCCTGGGCCTCCCAGGATGGTCAGAGATCACATCTTTGGGGATGGTGTCCAAAAATCAAGTCCTCTCTGTCCTCCCTACCCACTGTGTCCTGATGTGTGTGTTTCTTGAGCTGGGCCTGTGGGCAGAGCACTCAGCCCAGGAGGCTGGCACAGCTCTCATGCTGCCCCGACCCCTCGACCTGCAGGGTGGATGAGGTGAACTGGACCACCTGGAACACCAACGTGGGCATCATCAACGAAGACCCCGGCAACTGCGAGGGCGTCAAGCGCACCCTGAGCTTCTCCCTGCGGTCAAGCAGAGGTGAGGTGGGCGGGGCCAGTGCTTGGCACCTCCTCAGCTGGTGGCCCGACATTGGCAGGGGGAGCCTTGCAGGCCCTTGCGGAGCTCCTCACCCCCCAGGACCTGGGCGCTGAGCAGATCCTGACGTCAGCCATGTGCGCATAGTCCCAGGCTGATGTGAATGCCTCATGCACGCTGATGCAGCTGACAGCGCGCTGGGCCCGTGCAAGCAGCTGGGCCAGCGCCTCCAGCCCACACACCTGTCCTCAGCACCCCAGGGGACGCAGCCAGCCCCGCCCTGCCTCCTTGTGTGGGCCACCCTGCCTCCTTGGCCCTGATCCTCACTCTGCACGTGTGCATGCCATGTCAGAGTTCTGTGAGGCTGTGCAAACACAAACAGGCACACGGGAACACTCGTCACTCATGCACACATCTGGGCAGGTGGAGAAGAGGGGAAGGTGAGATAGGAAAGGGGATGCTTTCAGCAGAAAAACCCCGGGGAGGCCGGGCACGGTGGCTCACGCCTGTCATCCCAGCACTTTGGGAGGCCGAGGTGGGCAGATCGCCTGAGGCCAGTAGTTTGATACCAGCCCGGCCAACATGGTGAAACCCCATCACTACCAAAAAAAAAATACAAAAATTAGCCAGGCATGGTGGGGGGGCGCCTGTAATCCCAGCTACTTGGGAGGGTGAGGCAGGAGAAGTGCTTGAACCCGGGAGGCGGAGGTCGCAGTGAGATGAGATTGAGCCATTGCACTCCAGCCTGGACGACAGAACAAGACTCTGTCTCAAAAAAAATCAAAAAACATAAAAACCTCAAGGAAAATTACTACCAGAAAGAAAGCCATTTAACAGTTACTGATAAACATTTAATAGAAAACATTAAAAATGTCTAATTGAGGACATTCACTTAAAAACGAAGCAGGCATAGTTTATGGTGGACAAATTTTGAGTTATAATGGCAACCCTGCACACTTTGTTTTGAATTACTTTGTATTTAATTGTAAAAAATTGTGGTAAAATATATATCACCTAAAACTTGCCATTTAAATCATTTTAAGTGTACAATTCAGTGGCATTAAGTACATTCACATTATTGTACAACTATCGCCACTATTTCCAGAACTTTTTTTTTTTGAGATGAAGTCTCACTCTGTCACCCAGGCTGGAGTACAATGGCATGATCTCAGCTCACTGCAACCTCCGCCTCCCGGGTTCAAGCAATTCTCCTGCCTCAGCTTCTGGAGTAGCTGGGATTAGAGGCGCCTGCCACCAAGCCTGGCTGATTTTTGTATTTTTTTAGTAGAGACAGGGTTTCACCATGTTGCCCAGGCTGGTCTTGAACTCCTGGCCTCAGGTGATCCACCCACCTCGGTCTCCCAAAGTGCGGGGATTACAGATGTGAGCCACTGTGCCTGGCTTTTTTAAATTTTTAATTTTTAAAAATCTTTAGCTGTTAAGTTTGTGCTATTTTTTTATTTTTATTTTTATTTTTTTGAGACAGAGTCTCTCTCTGTTGCCCAGGCTGGAGTGCAGTGGCATGATCTCAGCTCACAGCAACCTCCACCTCCTGGGTTCAAGTGATTCTTCTGCCTCAGCCTCCGGAGTAGCTGGGACTATAGGTGCATGCCTCTACGCCCAGCTAATTTTTGTATTTTTAGTAGAGACGGGGTTTCACCACATTGGCCAGGCTGGTCTCGATCTCCTGACCTCATGATCCGCCTGCCTTGGGCCTCCACAGTGCTGGGATTCCAGGAGTGAGCCACCGCGCCTGGCAGGTTTGTGTTGTTTGTGGGATTGCCGTTTTCCGCTGCCTAATGTCCTGTCCCTGAAAAGCATCTGCTGTGTGTAGGTTGCCAAGTTTTGTGATTACTGACAGCAGGATGGCTAGCACAGTACTAGATACTCCATTATAGCTGGAATCGAAAATCCATTTTGTCAAAGGCTCATTTTTAGAAAATTGCTGGAGGCCATCGGTTTTTCCACAGGCCTCCTGCAGTCGTGTGATTTTCCTGAGTTCAGTTGGAAGTTCTCCCTGCGCCACGCAACCATGCTTATTGATGATCTCTTGGCCAGCTGTTAACTGGTCTCACTTTGTCGGAGAACTGCCGAAAGACAGCTTTGTGTGTGATTTGAGCAGCTCTTCAGTGTCACTCTTGTTGATTTAGTGAAATCCCTCATCTTTGACGGATTCGCTGTTTTACTTTGCAGTTGATTTGCATCATGTTTGCATGACGTCGTTGACAGTTTACAACATTGCACAGACACTGTGATATTTATAAACACGTCGACTCAGTGACAGGGATGGACATGTTAATTGGGGCAGGGATGGGGGATGGTTGGAAGTTGCCTGACTTCACATTTATAATTTCTTTTCTTTTTCTTTTTTTGAGACAGAGTTTTGCTCTTGTTGCCCAGGCTGGAGTGCAATGGTGCCATCTCGGCTCACTGAAACCTCCGCCTCCCGGGTTTAAGTGATTCTGCCTTGGCCTCCTGAGTAGCTGGGATGACAGGCATGGGCCAACACACTTGGCTAATTTTATATTTTTAGTAGAGACGGGGTCTCTCCATGTTGGTCAGGCTGGTTTTGAACTCCCGACCTCAGATGATCCACCCACCTTGGCGTCCCAAAGTGCTGGGATGACAGGCATGAGCCACCGTGCCCGCCTGTTTTTCTTTTGTTTTCTTTCTTTTTGAGACGGAGTCTTGTTCTGTCGCCCAGGCTGGAGTGCAGTGGGCTTGGACCCGGAATCCAGCTTCCTCGGTAGTGCTCATCACCCAGAGCTGCCCTGGTCTTGAGCCACTCATGGGGCGGGTCTCGTCATTGCTCTTTGGAGATCTCCTCTCCCTCCCACTTGCGCAGGGAGGAAATGGAGGCTAAGAGGGGCAGGCGATGGGCTCTCTTGAGTCCGCAAGCAAGTTGAGGTCGGGTAGAGGAAGAGAATTGCAGGAGCCACCAGAGTGCATGAGGCTCTCTGAGCAGTTGCAGGAAGAGGACGTGGCACGATCCAGCTGCCTCAGGGAGCACTCACAGGCCTGGGCCTCCTTTTATCCGGGGGTTTGTGAGGCCAAGAGGCAAATGTGTGTTTTGCTGTATCCAAGGTAGTAATCGTGCTTTACCCTTCAGTTTCAGGCAGACACTGGAAGAACTTTGCCCTGGTTCCCCTTTTAAGAGAGGCGAGTGCTCGAGACAGGCACTCCGCTCAGCCCGAGGAGGTTCATCTGCAGCAGTTTGCAGGGTCCCTTAAGCCGGAAGATGCCGAGGTCTTCAAGAATCCCGCCGCTTCTGGGGAGAAGTGAGGACCTCACACAGAGAGCACCGTCCACGCTGGGCTCTCCACTGCATCAGGGGGCTGCCAGGGGGCTGCCAGGGGAACTCCAGTGCTCGGTCAGCAGCATGGCCTGGTCTGGGCCTGCTCAGCATGTTCCCAAGTCTGCACTGGACAAGTGTGGAAGCACAAGGAGTGATATCCATCCAGCCGCCACTGTCCCCAGGTGAACCTCCGAACAGGCTTTCGAGTTCTTACTCACTTTATTCAACAGTGTGGACTGCCAGTCCCTCCTGGGACATGTTAGGCCCTTGTTTTCTTTTTTCTTTTTTTTTTTTTTTGAGACGGAGTTTCACTCTTGTCTCCCAGGCTGGAGTGCAGTGGCGCGATCTCGGCTCACCGCAAATTCCGTCTTCTGGGTTCAAGAGATTCTCCTGCCTCAGCCTCCCAAGTAGCTGGCACTATAGGCGTGCACCACCAAGCACAGCTAATTTTTGTATTTTTGGTAGAGACGAGGTTTCATCATGTTGGCCAGGCTGGTCTGGAACGCCTGGCCTCAGGTGATCTGCCCGCCTTGGCCTCCCAAAGTGCTGGGATTACAGGCGTGCGCCACTGCACCCAGCCTTCTTTGATTTTATATTACTAGGAGCAAAAGTAAATGAAGCCCAGGAATACACCTTTGGGAACAAAAACCTTCCTTTGCTGGAAAACGCAGAAGCCTTTCCTCTCTGTAGCGTGCTTCTTTCCTACCTGCCCAGGGTGGCCGGGGGGCGATGTTGTTTATTCCCCAGGAAGGCGGGGGAGGCTGGTCCCTCTCCCAGCTCTGGCACCATCAAGTTGCCGCAGGGGTGCCTTCTTCATCCTCTGGATGAAGAATCACAGCCTCAAAAACAGTAGCTCGACTGCTGTTCAGGTAAAAGTACCAAACCACATCCCAAAAGTACCTGGTAAGAACGTTGGAAAGATCTTCCAGATCTTCCATCTGCAGGGTCCCCCAATCCTGCCTCCCCACAACGGCACCTGCTTCCCCTCCATCCATACTGGCATCCTCAAATAAATGTATATGCATACATATATATGGTGTCAGGGCTGGAGTTTGTGCCAGGTAACCGGCTGGCATAGCTCACTGGCCCTGTGTAGGCTGCTTGTGCATGCGTGTGTGCACACGGGGTGTGTGTGGCTGTGTGCATGAATACAGGTACACATGTGTGCGTGTATGTGTGAGTGTGTGTGTGTGTGCACACGTGGGGGTGTGTGGCTGTGTGCATGCATACAGGTGCACATGTGTGCATGTATGTGTGTGTGTGTGTGTGCACCCATGGGGGTGTGTGGCTGTGTGCATGCATACAGCTGCACATGTGTGCATGCATGTGTGTGTATGCACACGTGGCGGGTGTGGCTGTGTGCATGCATACAGGTGCACATGTGTGTGTATGTATGTGTGTGCACACATGGCGGGTGTGGCTGTGTGCATGCATACAGGTGCACATGTGTGTATGTGTGTGTATGTACTATTCCATACAGCTAGGAGCCTCTAGCGACTCTTCAGTTGTTACCTGGGGTGAAGGCACCCCTTCAGGCATACACCTTCCACAGTCAGCAAAGTATGGTCCGTGGACCCACTCTGGCCTCCACCTGCTTTTGTTTTGTTATGTTTTGATTTTTTGAGACAGAGTCTGTCGCCCAGGCTGGAGTGCAGAGGCGCCATCTTGGCTCACTGCAACCTCCGCCTCTCAGGTTCAAGCGAGCCGCCGGAGTAGCTGGGATTACAGGCACCCACCACCACGTCCAGTCTAATTTTTGTACTTTTTTTTTAGTAGAGACAGGGTTTCACCATGTTGGCAAGGCTGGTCTTGAACTCCTGACCTCAAGTGACCCACCCACCTCGGCCTTCCAAAGTGCTGGGATTACATGTGTGAGCCACTGCACCCGGCCATGCCACCTGTCTTTGTAAATAAAATTTATGGTTTTTTTTGGGATGGAGTCTCACTCTGTTGCCCAGGCTGTAGTGCAATGGCTTGATCTCTGCTCACTGCAACCTCCGCCTCTTGGGCTCAAGCCATTCTCCTGCCTTAGCCTCTCGAGTAGCTGGAATTACAGGTGCGCACCACCACCCCCGGCTAGTTTTTGCATTGGTAGAGATGGGGTTTCGCCATGTTGGCCAGGCTGGTCTTGAACTCCTGACAGGTGATCCACCTGCCTCGGCCTCCCCAAGTGCTGGGATTACAGGTGTGAGCCTCAGCGCCCGCCCCCTCCTCCCTGTTCTCTAGCTTGGCTTCTGCCTGCCCACAGGGGTCACCACGGAGGAACTGAGGGCTGGTGCCTAGGTGCCTGCGTGTGACCATGGCAAGTGAGCCTGGAGCCTGCAGGAGGGAGGCGGACAGCCAGGATCTGGGGAGTGTTTATGAAAGTGCTCCATGTGCATCGTCCTTTAAGTCTCCTAACAGCTCGTGAAGACACTATTATTAGTTCCATTTTATAGCTGAGAAAATCAAGGTTCCAGCAGTGAGTAAGGCCGCACAGCCAGTGAACACATGGCCTGGATCTGACCCCAGGCAACCTGACTCCAAAGCCTGGGCCTTAACTGCTGTGTCAGGCTGCCTGGCAGAGAATGTGCGGGGGCAGCCGGCCTGTCCTGGGCCAGAGGGAGTCGGGAGGGCTTCTCGCTTCCTGTGTGGGCCTGGGACTCTGTGCTGTACCTGTAGGCCTTTCCTAGAAAATGTGTGGGTGTCAGACAGCTGCAAACTTCTGCAAATTGGATCCGCTTTGTTTGTTTGTTTTTTGAGACAGAGTCTTGCTCTGTCGCCCAGGCTGGAGTGCAGTGACATGATCTGGGCTCACTGCAACCTCTGCCTCCTGGGTTCAAGGGATTCTCCTGCCTCAGCCTCCTGAGTAGCTGGGATGGCAGGAGCCTGCCACTATGCCTGGCTAATTGTTGTATTTTTAGTAGAAATGGGGTTTCACCATGTTGGCCGGGCTGGTCTTGAATGCCTGACCTCAAGTGATCCAGTGGCCTCGGCTTCCCAAAGTGCTGGGATTACAGGCGTGAGCCACCTTGCCCAGCCTGATCAGCTTTTGAATTTACTCAGAGCCGGAAGGGATCCTATGGGCGTATTTTTGAAAACTAATGATAGAAATTTTTTGTTATTAGATTAGAAACCTGAGATTGTTTAAGGAGGACATACCTGCAATTGGTATGTTTCCTTTCTTTCTTTCTTTTTTTTTTTGAGACGGAGTCTTGCTCTGCCACCCAGGCTGGAGTACAGTGGCACAATCTTGGCTCACTGCAACCTCCGCCCCCCAGGTTCAAGCGACTCTCCTGCCTCAGCCTCCCAAGTAGCTGGGACTACAGGCCCGCAGCACCATACCTGGCTAATTTTTTTGTATTTTCAGTGGAAATGCGGTTTCACCAAGTTGGCCAGAATAGTCTTGATCTCTTAATCTCGTGATCCGTCCATCTCAGCCTCCCAAAGTGCTGGGATTACAGGTGTGAGCCACCATACCTGGCCCCTTTTCTTTTTTTAAAAAATTCATAAGCTTTATTTTAATTTTATTTTTTTGAGACAGAGTCTTGCTCTATTGCCCAGGTGGGAGTGCAGTGGTCTGGTCATAGCTCACTGCAGCCTCAAACTCTTGAGCTCAAGCAATTCTCCTGCCTTAACCTCCTGAGTAGCTGGGTCTATATGCATGAGCCACCAGGCCTGGCAATTTTTTTCCCCTGCAGAGACGTAGTCTTACCATGCTGCTCAGGCTGGTCTTGAACTCCTGGCCTCAAGCAATCCTCCCTCATTGGCCCCATAAAGTACTGTATTGCAGTGCCAGCCATAGGACTGGCCAGCTTTATTTTTAGAGCAGCTTTAGGTTCACAGCAAAATTGACACAAAAATGATATAGAGATTTGTACACCTGCTGTCCCCACATACCCGCAACGTCCCCAACTACCGGCATCCTGCACCAGAGCAGTACATTGGTACAACTGGTGAATTGACATCAATACATCATTATCATCCAAAGTCCACTGTGGGGTGATAGCTCATTCCTGTAATCCCAGCACTTTGGGAGGCCGAGGCAGGCAGATCACCTGAGGTCAGGAGTTCGAGACCAGCCTGGCCAACATGGTAAAACCCCGTCTCTATTAAAAATACAAAAATTAGCTGGGCATGGTGGCGAACACCTGTAATCTCAGCTACTTGGGAGGCTGAGGCAGGAGAATTACTTAACCTGAGAGGTGGAGGTTGTGGTGAGCCGAGATCGCACCACTGCACTCCAGCCTGGATGACAGAGTGACTTCATTAAAAAAAAAAACACAAAAAAAACAAAGTCCACTGGGGTCACTCTTGGGGTTATAGATTCCATGGGTTTTGACAAATGTATGACCTGTGTTTATCATTATAGTAACATACGAGGAATTCTATTGCCCTAAAAGTCCTCCATGCTCCACCCTCTCCCCAAGCCCTTGAGCTCCTGGCAACCACTGACCTTTTTCTTTTTCTTTTTTTTTTTTTTGAGACAGAGTTTTGCTCTGTCGCTCAGGCTGAAGTGCAGTGGTGTGATCATAATTCACTGCAGCCTCGACCTCCTGGGCTCAGGCGATCCTCCCACTCAGCCTCCTGAGTAGCTGGGACTACAGGTGAGAGCCACCATGCCTGGCTCATTTTTGTATTTTTTGTAGAGATGGGGTTTTGTCACGTTGCCCAGGCCAGGTCTCAAACTTGTGGCCTCAAGCAATCTGCCGATCTTGGTCTCCATGGCTTTGCCTTTCCCAGCATGGCGTGTAGCTGGCATCATCATACAACACGGCCTTTTCAGAGTGATTGATTTCACTTAGTAAATTGTGCAGTAGCATTGCCTCCATGTCTTTTCATGGCAGGAGAGCTCATTTCTTTTATTGAGGATAACATTCCATTCTCTTGGACACGTCGCTCTTTTATTTTTTCCTTTGAGACTGAGTCTTGCTCGGTCGCCCAGGCTGGAGAGCACAATCCCCGGCTCACTGCACCCTCTGCCTCCCAGGTTCCGGCGATTCTCCTGATTCAGCCTCCAGAGTAGCTGGGATTACAGGCATGTGCTACCACACCCAGCTTATTTTGCATATTTAGTGGAGATGGGATTTCACATTCTTAGCCAGGCTGATCTCAAACTCCTGACCTCTGATGATCCGCCCACCCTTGCCTCCGAAAGTGCTGGGATTACAGGCGTGAGCCACCTCGCCTGGCTGGATGTACCACTCTATCCATTCACCTACTGAAGAACATTGTGGTTGCTTTCAAGTTTTGGCAGTTATGAGTAAAGTTGCTATAAACATCCATGGGCAATTTTTGTGTGGACATAAGTTTTCAGCTTCTTTGGGTAAACACCAGAGTGTGATTGCTGGATTGAACGGTAAGAATATGTTTAGTTTTGTAAAAAACCACAAAGGGTCTTTCAAACTGGCCACACTGTTTTGCGTTCCCACCTGTGATGACAGGATTCCAGTTGCTCCTCATCCTCATCAGCATTTGACGCTGTCAACATTTTGGATTTGGGTCATTCTAATACGTAGGTAGTGGTCATTTTCATCTTCCTCTTTTTTTCTGTTTTTCTCTCTCCTGCTCTGTCTGTGCTTAATTTAGACTTAATAGCATTGACCAATGTGTTGTATGCCTTTACACTATAGCATGTTATGCTTTTGTTCTGATCATATTCCTTTTCCACTCTTCTGTTCTTTTTCTTTTTCTTTGAGATGGAGTCTCACTCTGTTGCCCAGGCTGCAGTGCAGTGGCACAGTCTCAGCTCACTGCAAACTCCTTCTCCTGGGTTCAAGTGATTCTCTTGCCTTAGCCTCCCGAGTAGCTGGGACTACAGGTGTGCACCACCACACCTGACTAATTTTTGTATTTTTAGTAGAAATGGGGTTTCGCCATGTTAGTCAGACTGGTCTTGAACTCCTGGCCTCAGGTGATCCACTCGCCTCAGCCTCCCAAAGTCCTTGGATTACAGGTGTGAGCCACCACCCCCAGTCTCTGTTCTTTTTCTTTACTAATGTTCTTATAAAACAAAATGATAAAGACAGGAATGAAACAAAAAAAACTGTTTCACATCACGCTATGGATTCATATATTTATGCCTTTTAAGTTTATTTTTAACGGACAAATGAAAATTGCATGCATTAACAACAGACAGTGTGACGTTTTGATTTATGTGTACACGTGGAAGGGCCACATCGAGCTAACACAGGCAACACCTCGCTTTTTGTGTGATGAGAGCACTCTACTCTCCTGGCAGCCCCCGTCCCCGTCAAGCCTATTTCTCTCTCCGTCTTCACGTCCTTCCCTTCCTCACCTGGGAGCAGGAAGAACCAGAACCCAGAATCCACTGTGGGCAGCTGCTGAGCTGGGTGTCTGCAGGGTTCGGGGATTTTGGGGGGCGGGAGGGTCTGCTCAGTGCCACCAGGTGTGTCCTCTGTGGGTGTTTCACAGAGGCGGGACAGCCCCTGCGTCAGACAGATGGAGCTGCTGGCTGAGGCCTCCGCTCTGACCTCAGTCTGGCGGCTGGACACGCATGCGGCACCTCGGGGCTGCCTGAAAGTCAGACCTGGGGGGGTGGGCTGGGGCAGGAATACCCGGAGGCTGCCCTCTCCCTCGTGCCTGCCTCCCACCCCAGGCCCTGGCCCGGTCGCCCCTGCTTGTGCCAGCTGGGAAGTTTCCTTCTCGGGACTGCGGCCTCTCAGGCCCTGTGCGTTCCGTCCACTGCCAGCGCGGGATCTGTGCTCACGGTGAAAGGTGGGTGCGGCGTGGCTTCTGGCTGTGCCAGGAGTGAGGAGTCAGACACGGGCAGCTGCTCCTTCATCCTTCCAGGCTCCCGGCACCGGGGGCTGGGATGAGCACTAAAGGGCACCTGTGCGCTGGCCAACGGGGCGGGCCCTGAGAGGTGGCACCTGCAGAGCGAGACCGGAGGTGGCTGTGCGGACGCCCGACACGGACGGAACCCTCGCCAGCCGGGCTCGGACAGGCAGAAGCAGGGCCGCGGGGGGCGGGCTGTGGGGCTGGCCCAGCCCAGTGGTCCTGTTTCTTTCCCTCACTGGTGACAGCGTCCCCACCAGGCCACGGGCCATGAGCCCTCTGAGGCAGGGCCACACCGCCCTGTGGGGCTAAGGAGTCAGGGCTCCTAAGGAGTGGGCTGCAGCCTGGCTTTGCGGCCCGTCTCTGCGCGGCCCACGGAGTCTGTGCGCTGCCCGAGCCTCTCGCCGCTCCTGGAGCGCGCCGTGGCCTGGCCTCTGAGCTGCTGCTGGCGTGGCTTCCTCCTGTGGCCTCCTCCCGCCTTCCAAGTCTGCAGAGGCTTCTCTGAGTCCATCCACTGCACCGTCAGAGGGACGTCCTCCCGCCTGGGGGTCTCAGCCCTTTCTGTCCTGATCCCTGCCTGGTGGGTCACAGTTCCTGCCTGAGCCTGTGTCCCCTGTGGCCGCGCGTTCCCGGAGGGTGGACACGGCCTTCTCCAGTTCTGAATCCCACACCACCCGCCTGCCTCCTGGCCACGGCCTTTCCTGGGGACTCTCGGTTCGATGCGTCAAATGGGGTTCCCTGCAGACCACCCAAGGGGCGAAAGCAGCTGCTCCCGTGTGTTTGGGGTGGGCTCGGGCTTCCTAAGTAGTGACTGTGACTCCACTGGGTGACCTGGCTCCTGCTGCCTCTCCCCTTCTTCCTTGCTGGGCACAGGGCGCACCTGTGGGTGGGAGACACGGGCCTTTTTCACCAGCTCCCACCTGCCCGCTGAGAGAAGGTATGAACACAAGCAAAACGGACGCACTGACACCTGGCTGCAGCCTCATCCCCGGCACCTGAGCCGCCAGAGGCTCGCCAGGACGGGGCGGAGTTGGGAGAGGGCACACGAGGAAGCGGGTGGGAGGCTGCGCTCCGCCCCAGCTCCGGCTTTCCCGGAGTTTCAGGCATGGTGATGACATTTCACACTGTGAGTGGGAGCTTCAGGACCCCCGCTTCACCCACACCTGCAGGCCCGGTCCGCCCTTACCCACCGCACGTCCTGCTCTCCCGCGGCCTCTGGCCGCCTCCTGGGCCTGGCAGGTGGTGACGATGAGAGACCGAGAGGCTCACAGCCGGGATGTCCATGCCCCCTCAGGCGCCAGCTCCCGCCGAGTCAGCAGGCACTTCCTGCTGGTTCCCAGCCGGGTCTTGCCCGCATCTTGCCCTGGGGAGCAGGTGTGCGGTTCCTGAGTGACGCGAGGCGGGCAGGGCCATCCTGACCTGGCTCCACCCACTTCTCGGCTGCAGCCTGGGCCGGGAGAGAGGGCACAGGATCCTCCTGCCAGGCTCTGGTCTTGGAGACAGGCTGCCCTGGCCGTGGCTGGGAGAACACATTGAGATGGCAAAAACGACGATAGCTGAGAGCGGACGTGGGTCACTGAATTCTTGCTACACACTGGGCCTGTTCCGGCTCCTTTCCTTCTTTTCTTTTCTTTTTTTCTTTTCTTTCTTTCTCTCTCTCTGTCTCTCTCTCTCTCTTTCTTTCTTTTCTTTCTTCTTTCGATGGAGTCTGGCTCTGTCACCCATGCTGGAGTGCAGTGGTTCAATCTCGGCTCACGGCAGCATCTGCCTCCCAGGTTCAAGTGATTCTCCTGCCTCAGCCTCCCATAGCTGGGATTATAGGTACCCACCACCCCGCCAGCTCATTTCTGAATTTTTAGTAGAGACCGGTTTCACCATTGGTCAGGCTGGTCTCGAACTCCTGACCTCGTGATCCACCTGCCTCGGCCTCCCAAGGTGCTGGGATTACAGGTGTGAGCCGCTGCACCCGGCCTGCTCTGGCCCTTTCTACCTTCACCTGTTGAAGCCCCATGGTAATCTTGCAAAGTGGGTTTATGAAGCACATTTCACAGATGAGGAGATTGAGGCTCAGAGAAATGACTTGTGAGGTCAGACAGCCAGGAAGGGGTGCCGCAGACACTGAGGCCTGTGAGGCGTGGCTGCTGGTGGGAAGTGTTACATGAGGACTTCTGTCCCCGAGAGGCCTCATCCCAGGAACTGGCTTTTTTTTTTTTTTTTTTTTTTTTTGAGAGGGAGTCCCACTCTGTCACTCAGGCTGGAGTACACTGGCACGATCTCAGCTCACTGCATCCTCTGCCTCCTGAGTCCAAGCGATTCTCCTACCTCAGCCTCCCGAGGAGCTGGGATTACAGGTGCCCACCACCATGCCAGCTAATTTTTGTAATTTTAGTAGAGACGGGTTTCATCGTGTTGGTCAGGCTGGTCTCGAACTTGTGACTTCGTGATCTGCCCGCCTCAGCCTCCCAAAGTGCTGGGATTAGAGGCGTGAGCCACCATGCCCGGTCATCCAGGAACTGATGAGTGCTGAGTCATGGAGCTAGGTGTCCTGAAGTCAGCCAGGCATTCTCTCTCAGGGGACAGAGCAGAGCCCTGACCCTCCACTAAGCCCTCCCACCCCTGTGATCTCTTCCCTTCTTCATGGCATCCTTGGAAAGCAGGTGTTACGATTCCCATTTTCTAGCTGGGAAAACTGAGGCCTGTGATGGGCTGTATCTGACCAGCATCAAATGCCAGAGCAGGATGAGTTGGACCCAGAACTTCGACCTTGGCATCTGGTGCCTCCCCTGCCTTTTCCCCAGTGGGGGTGAGGCTGCTGTATGGGTGTGGGGGTGACTCACACAGGCCACGTGGGCGGGAGGGCGCTGCAGCTGCGGCCGGTGGGCGTGGCCCGCCTGGTGCCTAGGGCAGGTGGCCCAGCCAGTTCTGCCTCTGACGCCTCATTCCAGCCATCCCTCTGCCTGCCATGACAGCTTCCCGCCGCCCCAGCCACAGTCCCGCCCTGGGGCCTTGGGCCCCGGACATGCGGTGATCTCAGAGAAAGTGTTGCCAC
>PVKP010031773.1:0-26632 GCA_004027715.1 Plecturocebus donacophilus | reverse complement strand
AAAAAAAAAAACACAGAAGCTGCAATTTTCGTCTCTGATAAAACAGACTTTAAAGCAACAAAGACCATAAGAAACAAAGAGGGACATTACATGGTGGTGAAAGGATCAATGCAACAAGAAGACTTGTACACCGTCAATATTAGACAGATCAACGAGATAGAAAATTAACGAGGATATCCAGGACTTGAACTCAGACCTGGAACAAGTAAACTTAACAAATATTTACAGAACTCTCCACCCCAAATCCACAAAACATACATTTTTCTCAGTATCACATTACACCTATTTTAAAAATGACCACATAGTTGGAAGTAAATCACTCCTCAGCAATTGCATAGCATCTCACAGGTTTAAATAAAATATTAATTGGCTGCTTGTTTGTTATTTTCATCCCCTATTCCTTCCTGTCTCCATTGTTAAGCACAATTATTGGCATAAAAGAGGTTTTTAATACCCATTTTTAGACTGCATTCTAGCCTGGGCAATAGAACAAGAATCCTGTTCTCTCTCCCTCTCTCTCTTCCTCTTTCTTTCTCTCTCTCATTCTTTTTTTTTCTTTCTTTCACTCTTTCTTCTTTTCTCTCTTTTTCTTTCTTTCAAAAAAAAAATAACTACCTTGCTTATCTGTTGTTATGTGACTAGAAATCATGTGTTCTAAGAATCACTGGTGTCTGGGCATGGTGGCCTGTAATCCCAATACTTTGGGAGGTCGAGATGGGAGGATCACTTGAGCCCACAAATTTGAGACCAGCCTGGGAAACATAGGGAGACGTCATCTCCACACACACACACAAAACCCTAAAAATTAGCTGGATGTGGTGGTACGTGGCTGTAGTCCTAGCTACTGGGAAGATTGAGGCAAGAGGATCCTTTGAGCACAGGAGGTCAAGCCTGCAGTGAGCCATGATTGCACCACTGCACTCCAGCCTGGGCAACAGAATGAGATCCTGTCTCAAAAAAAAAAGGCTCTGTGCCTGGCATTCAAGCAGGTGCTCAACAAATAGTTGTGGTGATGCTGTATAGTTACTCAGAACAGAGAAGCAGAAGCGTCTAAGAACCAACTTGTATGGTCAATGTGACATCTAGTGGTAATATTTTAGAACACACACTAAAAGTACTGCTGATTTGAAATTAAATTGGGGAATGACTAGGAACTAACAGGGCACCTGATTTGCTTAAGTACCGTAACATTATTTAATTCTCACCAGTGATTTTCAGCACTAGATGCATATTGAAATGACCTGTGAAGCTTTAAAAATCTACCGATCTCACCCTCAGAGATGCCAATTTAATTTGCAGGAGGTGTGATTCAGGCTGTGACATTTTTAAACTGCAATGTTAACATGCAACCTGGTTGGGAACCACATGCAAAAGACCCATGAGATATTCTTCTCATTTTACAAATGATGAAAGTAAAACTCAGAAGGATAAAGTAATTTGCACAAAGTCACACATTTATTATTAGCAGTAGGTAATTTGAACTTGCGTCTACCATTTTCCCACACCACCACATTGTTTTTGCAGAGGCTTTTGGAGGTCTGATGTGCTCTACTTAGCTCCTGCCTGGGGGAGTCTCAAACTCAGAAGCGTTAGGGAATTGCATGGTGCTGTGAGCTGAAGCACTCCAAACAACGGTTTGATGTTGATGGGATAGTGTGGTCTGATGAAGGCACTAACTGCTTGATCCTCTCTATATATTCTTTTTTTCTGAGAAAGGGTGTTGCTTTGTTGCCTAGGCTGGAATGCAGTGGCAGGATCACAGCTCACTGCAGCCTTGAACTCCTGGGCTCAGCTGGGACCAGACACACATGCCACCATGCCCAGGTATCTTTGTATTTTTTGTAGAGATGGGGTTTTGTCATGTTGCTCAGGCTGGTAATTTTTTAAGTTTTGTAGAGTTGGGGGTTTCCCTACGTTGCTATGAACATTCATGTCAATCTCTCTATATATTTTTTACATTATTTCAAAAGAAACTCATTGTGATTTTTTGTGTTAAAAAATGATAACTTGGGTTAGGCGTGGTGGCTCATGCCTGTAATCCCAGTACTTTGGGAGGCCGAGGCGGGCGGATCACCTGAGGTGAGGAGTTCAAAACCAGTGTGGTCAACATGGTAAAACCCTGTCTCTACTAAAATACAAAAATTAGCTGGGCATGGTGGCAGACACCTATAATCTCAGCTACTTGGGAGGCTGAGGCAGGAGAATTGCTTGAACCCAGAAGGTGAAGGCTGCAGGGAGCCAAGATGGTGCCACTGCACTCTAGCCTGGGTGACAGAGTGAGACTCCATCTCAAAATAAAGAAAGAAAGAAAGAAACAAACAAACAAACAAACTTGGTCCAGGCGTCATGGTTCATACCTGTAATCCTAGCACTTTGGGAGTCCAAGGCAAGTGGATCACTTGAGGTCAGAAGTTTGAGACCAGCCTGACCAACATGGTAAAACCCCGTCTACACCAAAAATACAAAAATTAGCTGGATGTAGTGGTGTGCACCTGTAATCCCAGCTATTCAGGAGGCTGAGGAAGGAGAATCGCTTGAACCTGGGAGGCAGAGGTTGCAGTGAGCTGAGATTGTGCCACTGCACTCCAGCCTGGGCGACACAAGAAGACTCTGTCTCAAAAAAAAAAAAAAAAAAAAACAGAACAAAAACAACAACAAAAAAAAACCTTAAGCATACACATTAAAAATCTACCAATACTTTTTAAAATTCAGTTTTGGCACTTCATTTAAAAAAATATTACTGGAGTCTCAAAAAAGAGTAACCAGCTTGCTCTTGACCTCTGAAAGGCTCTGCTGCTGCCTCCAACAACAAAAAAAACGCCCATTTTATCCAATTAGACAACAAATCCACAAGATCAGAAAAACCACGTTATATTTGCTGGCATATTCATGGAGGCTACTAATATATGTATTTGGTAAATTTTGGTGACAATATAGCCCATCAAGAAATGATGGAAAGGCCGGGCATGGAGGTTCATGCCTGTAATCCCAGCACTTTGGGAGGCTTAGGTGGGCAGATCACTTGAGGCCAGGAGTTTGAGACCAGCCTGGCTAACATGGTGAAACCTTGTCTCTACTAAAATGTATATATATAAATATTAGTCAAGTATGGTGGTGCACACCTGTAATCCCAGCTACTCAAGAGGCTGAGGCACAAGAATCACTTGAACCCCAGAGGCGGAGGTTGCAGTAAGCCAAGGTCCCAACACAAGGAAGGAAGGAAGGAACAGGGTTGTGGGGAGAGAAGAAATTCTAACACAGGTGCTTTCCTTCTGACCCACAACCTCCACTTTGCTGTTGGTCTGGCTGATGTGGTTCATGAGGGGATGGTAACTTAGATGGAATGTGTAAACCAATGGGAACATGAACCTTGATTGAAGAATGGAAAATTTCTCTAGATCCTGACTAAAGGAGGGTCAGCACATTTCTCCCCACATGGTAGCCCAAACAGAAGCTTTCTTTTATGGTAGGATAGGGATCAGTCCCTTGTCTAATCAACCAGTGGAGTTAATGAATGTGGCAGAAGCAAGAGAGAGGAAAGATGACAAGAGGAGCAATGAAAAAGAAACACCTGACACAGTTCTCTTCGTGAGAAGTGAGAATCACCTATAAATGCCTCAGCCAGGAAGGACAGGTGGGGCTCTTCATAAAGGATTTGTGGAACTTCTGGAGTATTTTGTCATTATAACATTTTGTTAATAGATTAACAAGGCTAGGTGCAGTGGCTCACGCCTGTAATCCTAGTACTTTGGGAGGCTGAGGCGGGCAGATCACTTGAGGTCAGGAATTTAAAATCAGGTTGGCCATCATGGTGAAACCCCGTCTCTACTAAAAATACAAAAAATTAGCTGGGCGTGGTGACGCACACCTGTAATCCCAGAGGCTATAAACTGGGGAGGCTGAGGCAGGAGAATCGCTTGAACCTGGTAGGCGGAGGTTGCCGTGAGCCGAGATCATGCCACCGCACTCCAGCCTGGACAACAGAGACTCCATTTCAAAAAAAAAAAAGATTAACAAAAGCATGGCCAGGCATGGTGGCCCATGCCTGTAATCCCAGCATTTTAGGAGGTCTAGGTGGGCAGATTGCTTGAGCCCAGGAGTTTGAGACTGGCCTGGGCAACATAGCGAGACCCCATCTCTACAAAAAATATAAAAATTAGCCAGTCACTGTGGTGCATGCCTGTGGTCCCAGCTACTGAGGAGGCTAAGGTGGGAGGGTTGCAGTGAACTGAGATCTCACCACTATACTTCAGCATGGGCAATAGAGTGAGACCCCATCTCAAAAAAAAAAAAAGAAAAAAAAACACACACAGAACAAAACCATGATGGTAAGGAGAGCAGATACCTGCTTCTCTGTTGTGAAGAAACTTGGGAACCACTATGGAAACAGGAGAGGGGAAAGGAGCTGTCATGGACCCCTGCCGAGCTCCTTCCTTCCCCCAGCCTTTTCTCCCAACCCTCCCCTTACCTGGAAGGTCCTCCCTACTCCTCTCTGCCTAAATCTTCTGCCGGCTCAGATCCAGCACAAATTCCTATGTCTCCATGACGACTTCTGCCCCCTTCCCTGAACTCCTACAGCACATCTGCTGTGTACCACACAATTCTCACTAAATTAAGCATATTGTCTTTGAAATGTTCTTGTGTGTCTGTCTTCTAAAACCCCTTGTAAACTCCTCAAGGACAAGGGGCATTTCTTCTGCTGCTGCTCCGTCTCCCACAGTGCTGATGGCCTAATAGACCCTCTGTATGGTCTTGCTGGCTGACTGACTGAAGGGTTCAGTTCAGCTCTTTTGCTCTTGCCAGCAAAGCAAAGAGTGCACAATAAAGTCCTTTCACTATGAAACAACAAAGTCAAAGATAGAGGGGCTGAGAAAGTACTCGTACAGAATTATTCATTGTCTTGAATGTCTCATAGTAGCCAGATCCCAGAATCTTCAGGTTAGTTGCAGAAGTAACTTTGATCCATGTGATAGTGCTTTTTAGATTAATATTTCACTCAGAGGGAAAGTGTAAAGTAATACACATTCCATGGGTTACATGAGTCAAGGAAAGGGAAGAGTTTCTGTTACGAAGTTAACTCGTATCCCCAAAGATCCCCCTACCATGTTTCACAGCAGCTAGGAATTCATAGGAGAAAATACTGCTTTATATGTATATTTATTTATTTATTTTGAGATGGAGTCTTGCTCTGTTGCCGAGGCTGGAGTGTAATGGCAGGATCTTGGCTCACTGCAACCTCTGCCTCCAGGGTTCAAGCAATTCTCCTGCCTCAGCCTCCTGAGTAGTTGGGATTACAGGTGCCTGCCACCATGCCTAGCTAATTTTTGTATTTTTATTAGAAACAAGGTTTCACTATGTTGGCCAGGCTGGTCTTGAAACCCTGACCTCAGGTGATTCGCCTGCCTCAGCCTCAAAAATTGTTGAGATTACAGGTGTGAGCCACCGTGCCCAGGCTTGCTTTTTATATTTTTGACAATAACAGTGCCACGGGAAAAGAGGATGTGATTAAGGGAAGAACAAAGGGGAGAGGCTCACATGGTTTTTATTTTCATTAATGAAGGTCTCAAACATTTTAGGGTGTAAACAGCAATCAGTATCTAGAAAAGGAGGTTGGATTCACACTACTTGGAAATCTGGGTCTTTCCTCATCCATGGCAATTTTTGTCTATCATGTGCTCTTACAGAGTCCCATCTTATGATACAGATTCAGTTTGCAGCTGTTCTATGATGCCTGAGTATTTCAAATATTAAGTACGTTGAGGCTCATGAGAATTGCTAATCAGCCTTGTGAAACTGTGGAGTTGTCTCTGAGGGATAAAAATGCATTCACACCCACCCACACAGTACAAAGGGGGAAATGATTACACTGGCCTGCTTTTTTTGTAATAGTCCTGTGACATGGCTTCCATACTGCTTTGTGGGCTGTAGTTAAAGAACCTAATCTAGAACAAGACTAGACTTGTAGATTTAAAAAGTCACCTAAGATGTTTCTTTCCTAGACAAATGGGATTCTAATTTGGGTTTCATTTTATTTTATTTTTGTTATTAATATTTTTTTGAGACTGAGTTTCGCTCTTGTTGTCCACGCTGGAGTGCAATAGCGTAATCTTTGCTCACTGCAACCTCTGCCTCCTGGGTTCAAGCAATTCTTCTGCCTCAGCCTCCCAAATAGCTGGGATTACAGGCATGTGCCACCATGCCCAGCTAATTTTGTATTTTTAGTAGAGACAGGGTTTCTCCATGTTGAACAGGCTGGTCTCAAACTCCCGACTTCATGTGATCCACCCACCTCGGCCTCTCAAAGTGCTGGGATTACAGGCGTGAGCCACCACTCCTGGCTATTTTATTATTATTATCATTATTATTATTATTTTTTAAAGAGACGGGGTTTCACTATATTTGCCAGGATGGTCTCGATCTCTTGACCTCGTGATCTGCCCGCCTCGGCCTCCCAAAGTGCTGGGATTACAGGCATGAGCCACTGCGCCTGGCTATTTTATTATTTTTTGAGACAGAGTCTTACTCTGTAATCCAGGCTGGAGTGCTGTGGTGTGATCTCAGCTCAGTGCCATCTCTGCCTCCTGGGTTCAAGCAATTCTCCTGCCTCAGCCTCCCTAGTATCTGGGATCACAGATGTGTGCCACCATACTCAGCTACTTTTTTTTTGAGACAGGGTTTTGCCCTGTTGGCCGGGCTGGTCTCGAACTCCTGACCTCAAGTGATCCACCCGCCTTGGCCTCCGAAAGTGCTGAGATTACAGGCATAAGGCACCGCACCTGGCCATTTTTTTTGTATTTTTAGTAGCGACAAAGTTTAATCATGTTGACCAGGCTGGTCTTGAACTCCTGGCCTCATATGATCAACCCACCTTGACCTCTCAAAGTGCTGGGATTACAGGAATAAGCCATGGCACCTGGCCCTAATTTGAGTTTCAGAGGGCAATTTGTACCATTTGCAAAAGATGCTGGGTCCTTCAATATTACTGCTCTAGAAATATTTGGAACTCCGACCCATATTTAGTACATGATCTTTCTGGAGTGTGGAAAAATATTCTCTGTCATCTAATGTGATGTCAATTTTCTTTAACATTCTGTGAAAATAGTGTGCATTAAGACATGAGATCTACTGGTAAATAATTTTTCTTTATAAATATCGTGACAACAAGATTGTACAATGTCAATTAAAAAGACCCAACGTGACCAGGTCCACTGCTTCCTGCATCTTGAAGTAAGAGAAGTGTTCAGCTTAGAGATGAGAAGACACGATGGTAGAATCTTCTCTCTGAGTATTTACCCAGCTAAAGAGTTGGGTTGTCAGATCTAAATGGTCCCACAGCAATCCTTTTCTCCCGGGAGGTGCGTAGATCTTTGACAAGTGATGAACAAACTCTGCTTCGTGTGGTTAGGCCTGGGACTAAACTTTGTAACCAGGGATTTGGTGTGTGGGGCTTCACAGGCTGCAGAGAAATATGAACACATGAGTGCATATGCCAAATGTGTTTCATGTGAGAGACAGAGCCAAAGTGAAGGCTTCTTTGGCCATAGTGTGTCTCTCTTAACTACTATATTAAATAAGAAAATAGAACTTAGAAGTTCAAGGCCTGTCTGCCTTGACCTTGTTCGAAGCCCAATGTGGAAAATAGCCCTGAATTGCCCACCCAAAAAGGTTTGGTCATACATGTGGTGATCTTTGGGGTTAGCAACGATGGGACACTCTTCTTGTACCTATGAGTAAAGACCTTTAGTCCTGGGAGGTGCTGAGGAAAGGGAGTCACTCAGAGTGAAGAGCCCACTACTCTATTTCAACCCCATAAACCAATGTAGCGATGGCCAGGGTTGAGCTTGCACCTAGGTTAAAGCATCTCCAGGAATCTAAGTAGTTCTAATATTAATCCAGGTGTCTCCATCACTCCATGGAATAATAAGAGGGATATCCTCCTAACCCCCAAATGAATCATCAGCCTGGGGCAAAAGTATTAATGGGGTTATTAAAATAGTTGGAAAGAATAAATAAGACCTAGTATATGCTAGCACAACAGGATACCTATAGTAAAAAATAATTTTTTTCTTCTGAAAAAAAAATATTTTTTCTTTTTTTTTTTTTTTTTTTTTTTAAGACTGAGTCTCTCTGTTGCCTGGGCTGGATTGCAGTGGTGCAATCTTTTCTTTTCTTTTTTAAGACTGAGTCTCTCTCTGTCACCGGGGCTGGAATGCAGTGGCGCGATCTCAGCTCACTGCAACCTCCACCTCCCAGGTTCAAGTGATCCTCCTGCCTTAGCCTCCCGAGTAGCTGGGATAACAGGCGCACACCACCATGCCCAGCTAATATTTGTATTTTTAGTAGAGACAGGGTTTCACCATGTTGGCCAGGATGGTCTCGATCTCTCTCTCTTTTTTTTTTTTCTCTTCTAAGAAAAAGAAGGTCTCGATCTCTTGACCTCATGATCTGCCTGCCTTGGCCTCCCAAAGTGCTGGGATTACAGGCATGAGCCACTGCGCCCAGCCCCCCAATGTGATTATTATGCATCACATGCCTGTATCAAAATATCTCATGTACTCCATAAATATATGCACCTACTGTATACCCATAAAAGTTAAAAATACAAAAATATATGCATATAAATGAAATCCCATTTATCGTGTGCCTAAATATTTAAATATTAAAAATCAAGCCAACAAACTATTGAGTAAAATACATTCTATCACCTACTTTGACAAGGAGAACAGGTCTGAATCTGGAGTTTTCAGATTCTTTGGAGCTCCTTACCAGAATGTGGTGACACAGGAAAGCTGACCCGCAGCTCACCCATCTCTTTCCATTACCAGCTATATCCCATACTCTGAGGACCTCACAGTTACATATTGGACATTCCAGGCTGCATGCCCAAGCTCTGTTCACATATCCTGCCAACAGCTACCTGTTGTCCACTCCTTCAGTTTAAGGGTACACATACTAGCAATGCTGCCCACACTTGAGGCGACAGATCAGGCCATCCCAGCCTAAAACTGAACAGGAAATTTCTGAGTTTTGAGTGCCCAGAGTATGTAGTCTATAAGGCAGCTGTAGACTCTCATAGAGCATGCCCATTTGTCTCCATGAAATTCTTGCCCTTTGAGGGGGGATGTGGCCAGAGGTAAGAGCTGAACCCTCTAAATCTTAGACACCAGGGTGGAGGCTCCTCCTGCTCCAGGGTATTACTGCTTAGATCACTGCCAGCTTTTCTGATATAAGGTTGCCTTCCAGGAAATCTACTGCCCACAGTCCTCACTAAACTGCTTATGTGATAAGAAAATACAGGGCCGTAGGTTAATAAGAGCACGTCTTATGCTGCCCAACACCGAAGTATGTTAGTAACAGAGGAAAAACAAGGTTTGAAATGTATAGGGGCCAAAACTGGCTTATAGATAATTCTTCTAATTATCACATGTACAAAAATTATAAAATAGAAAAATTTCGGGATTTTTTTGAGACGAAGTCTTGCTCTTGTCACCCAGGCTGGAGTGTAATGGTGTGATCTCTGCTCACTGCAACCTCCACCTACCAGGTTCAAGCAATTCTCCTGCCGCAGCCCCCTACGTAGCTGGGATTACAGGCCTGCGCCCTTACACCCAGCTAATTTTTGTATTTTTAGTAGAGATGGGGTTTCACTAAGTTGGCCAGGCTGGGGTCTCCACTCCTAAGCAAGCAAACTGTTGGGATTAAAGGCATGAGCCAGGATTTCATTTTTTTTTTTTTTTTTTTTTTTGAGACGGAGTCTCATTCTGTCACCCAGGCTGGAGTGCAGTGGCGTGATCTTGGCTCACTGCAACCTCCGCCTCCCAGGTTCAAGCGATTCTCCTGCCTCAGCCTCCTGAGTAGCTGGGATTACAGGCGCGTGCCACCACGCCCACTATCTTTTATAAGTATCACGCCCAGTATCAGATATAATTTTTGTATCTTTAGTAGAGACAGGGTTTCAACATCTTGGCCAGGCTGAGGATTTCATTTTTATTGATCTACTTAAAAAGTTGTCTTCCCTCAGTCCCCTACAAAAAAAGAATAAAAAAAAGAAAAGAAAAAAACACCAGACCAGAAACAAAGTGGTCTCCTAATAATGCAGCATTACAAATGTACCATACATTTTTTTTTTTTTGGATAGAAATCGAGTAAAATAGAATTTATCAGAATTTGTGTGTTTATGCAGTGGCTCATGCCTATAATCTCAGCACTTTGGGAAGCCGAGGCGAGTGGATCATCTGCAATCAGGAGTTCAAGACCAGGCTGCCCAACATGGTGAAACCTCATCTCTACTAAAAGATACACAAAAACTTAGCCTGGTACGGTGGTGTGCACCTGTAATCCCAACTACTCAGGAGGCTGAGGCAGGAGGATCGCTTGAACCCGGGAGGCGGAGGTTGCAGTGAGCTGAGATGGCACCAGTGTACTCCAGCCTGAGTGACAGAGTGAGACTGTCTCAAAAAAAAAAAAAAGGATTAATCAGTTATAATGGACCATATCATTTTAATTTTAATTTTGAAGATTTATTCTTATATTTGTTATATTTATTTACTTAATATTTTATTACGTTTTTTGAATATTGTATGTAAAATAAAAAATGAAGTCATAATACAAAGGCTGACCTGTACATGAATGTTTGCAGAAGCTTTATTATAATCACCCAAAACTAGAAGCAACCAAGATGTCTTTCAAGAAGTAAATGAACAAACGGCTACACCTATATAATGGAACGGTATTCAGAGGTGAAAAGAAATGAGCTGTAAAGCCAGGAAAAGACATGCATGCATGAACCTCCTGAAATGTGTACTACAGGTGGGCGTGGTGGTTCACACCTACAATCCCAGCACTTTGGGAGGCCAAAGAGGGCAGACCACTTGAGGTCAGGAGTTCAAGACCAACCTGGCCAACCTGGTGAAACCCTGTCTCTACTAAAAATACAAAAATTAGCCAAGGGTGGTGGTGCATGCCTGTAATCCCAGCTACTTGGGAGGCTGTTGTTGTTGCAGTGAGGCAAGATGGTGCCACTACACTCCAGCCTGAGCGACAAAGTGAGACTGTGTCTCAAAAGAAAAAAAAGGTATGTGAAAGAAGGCAGCCTGTAAAGGTTACATACTGTATAATTCCAATCATATCACATTGTGTAAAAGAAAAGTAGAGATAGTAAAAAAAAAAAAATCAGTAATTGGTAAGCTACTTGGGAGGCTGAGGTGGGAGGATCACTTGAGCAGGGGGATGTTGAGGCTGCAGTGAGTCATGATCATGCCACCACACTCCAGTTTAGGCAACAGGAGGAGACCCTGTCTCAAAATAAAAACCAAGACCAAAAACAAACACAAACCAAAAAAAAAAAAGAAAGAAAAATCAGTGGTCCACAGGTATTTGTGGGGAGAAAAAAAGGGTTGAATGAGTCAAGCACAGTCCTGGTGGGGTGGCTCACGCCTGTAATCCCAGCACTTCAGGAGGCTGAGGTGGGCAGATGGCTTAAGGCCAAGAGTTTGAGACCAGTCTGGCCAACATGGTGAAACCTGTCTCTACTAAAAATACAAAAATTGGCCGGGTGCGGTGGCTCATGCCTGTAATCTCAGCACTTTGGAAGGCCAAGGCAGGTGGATCATGAGGTCAGGAGTTCGAGGCCAGCCTGACCTACATGGTGAAACTCCATCTCTACTAAAAATACAAAAATAAGCTGGGAGTGGTGGCACATGCCTGTATTCCCAGCTACTCAGGAGGCTGAGGCAGGAGAATCGCTTGAACCCAGAGGTGGAGGTTGCAGTAAGCCAAGATTGTGCCATTGCACTCCAGCATGGGTGACGAGAATGAAACTATATCTCAAAAAAAAAAAAAAAAAATTAGCCCAGCGTGGTCGTGTGGGCCTGCAGTCCCAGCTACTCAGGAGGCTGAGGCAGGAGATTCACTGGGAGGCAGGGGCTGCTGTGAGCCAAGACTGCACCACTGCACTCTAACCTGGACAACAGAGCCAGACTGTGAGACTCCATCCCCCCAAAAATAAAAGGGAAGCACAGGAGGCTTTTTAGGGTTTTCAAACTATTCTGTGTATTCTGTATGATATATGTAGTTGGGAATACAGGCGCCAGACATGGTGTGCATGCCTGTAATCCCAGCTACTTGGGAGGCTGAGCCAGGAGAATCGCTTGAACCTGGGAGGTGGAGACTGCAGTGAGATGAGATTGTACCACTGCACTCCAGCCTGGGCAACAGGGAGACTTGTCTCAAAAAAAAAAAAAGAAAAAAGAAAAAGAAAAAGGAAATTATACATAATGTATATGGGCTGCATTTTTTAAGCAAAAAATGGGACAATGTATTGCTCTATAATTTGATTTTTAAACAAATTTTAGGCATCTTTCCTTGTCATCCTTTTAAATAACTGCCGATTGATAGATATCTGAATAATTTCCATTTTTGAAATTATAAGCAACAAGCATCTGTGTATAAATATCTTTGGACACATGGGTGAATTTTTTTTTTTTTTTTTTTTTTGAGACAAGGTTTGGGTCTATTGCCCAGGCTGGAGTGCAGTGGCACGATCTCGGCTCACTGTAACCTCTGCAACCCAGGCTCAGGCCATCCTCCCATCTTAGCCTCCTTAGTAGCTGGGACCACAGGTGTGTATCACCATGCCTGGCTAATTTTTGTATTTAAAATTTTTTGGCTGGGAGGTGGAGGTTGCAGTGAGCTAAGATCACACCATTGCATTCCAGGCTGGGTGACAGAGGGAGACTCTGTCTCAAAAAAAAAAAAAAGGCCTGGTGCAGTGGCTCACGCCTGTAATCCCAGCACTTTGGGAGGCCGAGGCAGGCGGATCAGAAGGTCAGGAGCTGGAGACCAGTCTGGCTGACACAGTGAAACCCCGTCTTAACTAAAAATACAAAAAATTAGCCGGGTGTGGTGGCAGGCGCCTATAATCCCAGCTACTCAAGAGGCTGAAGCAGGGGAATCCAGTGAACCCAGGAGGTGGAGGTTGCAGTGAGCCAAGAGTGGGCGACTGCACTGCAGCCGGGGCGACAGTGCGAGACTGTCTCAAAAAAATAAAAAAACAAGCCAGGCGCAGTGGCTCACACCTGTAATCCCAACACTTTGGGAGGCCGAGGTGGGTGGATCACCTGAGGTACAGAGTTCAAAACCAGCCTGACCAGATGGAAAAACCCTGTCTCTACTAAAAATACAAAATTAGCCGGGCTTGGTGGCATATGCCTGTAATCCCAGCTACTCGGGAGGCTGAGGGAGGAGAATCGCTTGAACCCTGAAAGGCGGAGGTTGCGGTGAGCTGAGATCGTGCCATTGCACTCCAGCCTGGGCAACAAGAGCAGAACTCCATCTCAAAACAGACAAAAAAAAAAAAAAAAAATCACAAAAAGTATTTTACTTTTTGACCCAACACTTTTATTTCTGGGAGTTTATCCTAAATGATTCAAATGAAGAGAAGGAATCTTTATGTACAAAGCAATTAGTTGCATGACAGTGACCATGTTCTCAACAATTACACCCTCATGCCACCACACTGATTGTTAAATTAGAGGCCCAGATTTAAGAAGTCGATTTAAGCGTCAGAGAAGTTATAGCTAACAAAACAAAACCCCAGAGGGGCAGGTAGGGCAGATATCAGGAACGCAAGTGGAGAACTTCATCACTTCTTTTTCAGAGAGGACAATGAATTTGAGAATTTGTACTGGAGAAAGGAGGGAGGGAAGTTAGGTGGAGGAACTCCTAGATAGGGCTACAATCAGTGAATTCATCTGCAGAGCAGAGGTCTATACAGAACTCAAACTGCCTGAGGGCATTCCTTGGAAACAAGAATTCTGCACTTTTAGTGTGGGAAGCTGTCAGGGAACATCCTTGTTCAGAAATGAGGACATCCAAGGAACACTGCAATACCCAGAGATTAGAAAGAAAGAACAGACAAGTAGCCATTTCTCCTGGGGAATCTCTAGTAACTTCATTTTGTTTGTTGTTGTTTTTTGAGACGGAGTCTCACTCTGTCACCCAGGCTGGAGTGCAACGGTGCCATCTCAGCTCGCTGCAACCTCCGCCTCCCGTGTTCAAGCAATTCTCTGTCTCAGCCTCCCAAGTAGCTGGGACTACAGGTGCAAGCCACCACACCTGGCTAATTTTTGTATTTTTTAGTAGAGACGGGGTTTCACCATATTGGGCAGGCTGGTCTCGAACTCCTGACCTCAGGTGATCCACACACCTCGGCCTCCCAAAGTGCTAGGATTACGGCGGGAACCACCGCGCTCGACCGCAACTTGATTTTTAAATTGCCCTCTGAGTGAAGATTCCTGGTTTGTTTGGCAAGCGTTCTTGCCGCTATAGGGTGAAGCCAAACATTTAACAAAAGCGAGCAGGAGGGGCCGGGTAGAAGAATGGTGGGCGTGTCCAACCCCGAGGCGGCTGGAGGCCGCGCCCCCTTCCCAGAGTGCACCGCAGCCCCTGCGTTCAGGAACCTCTTTCGCGTTGGCTCCGGCCCGGCGGGGAAGATTGTCCCGCCATGGATGGGCTCCGGGCTAGTGCAGGGCTGTTGAGGCGCGGGCGGCCGAGGCGCCGGCGCCAACCCCAAGCACACAGCGGCTCGGTCCTGGCCTTGCCCTTGAGGCCCAGAAAGATACGAAGGCAGCTGAGGAGAAGTGTTGCATCCCGCATAGCAGCGCTGAGAGTGCAGACGCTACCCAGCGAGGACTCGGAGGACTCGAGGGTGGAGTCGACGGCCGACGACCTGGGGGACGCGCTACCCGGTGGGGCGGCAGTGTCGGCCGTCCCGGACGCAGCCCGGCGAGAGCCGTACGGCCACCTGGGGTCCGCAGAGCTGCTGGAGGCCTCGCCCGCCGCGCGCTCCCTGCAGACCCCGCCGGCGCGCCTGGTGCCGGCTCCCGCGCCGGCTCGCGTGGTGGAGACCTCGGCGCTGCTATGCACCGCGCAGCACTTGGCGGCCGCCCCGTCGTCCGGGGCCCCTGCGACGGCTTCGGGGCCGCAGGTGGATAACCCGGGTGGGGAGCAGGCCTGGGACTCCCCGCTGCAGCGCATCTTGGCCGAGCTGAACCGCATCCCCAGCAGCCGGCGGCGAGCGGCGCGCCTCTTTGAGTGGCTCATCGCGCCTATGCCGCCAGATCACTTCTACCGGCGCCTGTGGGAGCGGGAGGCGGTGCTGGTGCGGCGGCAGGACCACACCTACTACCAGGGCCTTTTCTCCACTGCCGACCTGGATGCGATGTTGCGCAACGAGGAGGTGCAGTTCGGGCAGCACTTGGACGCTGCTCGCTACATCAACGGGCGACGCGAGACCCTGAACCCACCGGGCCGCGCGCTGCCCGCCGCCGCGTGGTCCCTGTACCAGGCCGGCTGCTCTCTGCGCCTCCTCTGTCCGCAGGCTTTCTCTACCACCGTGTGGCAGTTTTTGGCTGTGCTTCAAGAGCAGTTTGGAAGCATGGCAGGCTCCAACGTTTACCTCACGCCCCCTAACTCTCAGGGCTTTGCCCCCCACTACGACGACATCGAGGCCTTCGTGCTGCAGCTGGAAGGTAGGAAACTCTGGCGTGTATACCGACCCCGAGTCCCGACCGAGGAACTGGCTCTGACATCCAGCCCCAACTTCAGTCAGGACGACCTCGGTGAGCCGGTGCTACAGACCGTATTGGAACCTGGAGATTTGCTGTATTTTCCTCGGGGCTTCATTCACCAAGCTGAATGCCAGAACGGAGTCCATTCTCTGCACCTCACCTTGTCCACGTACCAGCGCAATACCTGGGGTGACTTCTTAGAGGCCATACTGCCTTTGGCCGTGCAGGCTGCAATGGAAGAAAATGTGGAGTTTCGGAGGGGTCTGCCCCGAGACTTCATGGATTACATGGGAGCCCAGCATTCAGATTCTAAGGATCCACGAAGAACTGCTTTCATGGAGAAGGTGCGGGTCTTGGTGGCCCGCCTGGGCCACTTTGCTCCTGTCGATGCTGTGGCCGACCAGCGAGCCAAAGACTTCATCCACGATTCTCTGCCCCCTGTTTTGACTGATAGGGAGAGGGCACTAAGCGTTTACGGGCTTCCAATTCGCTGGGAAGCTGGAGAACCTGTAAACGTGGGGACCCAGTTGACAACAGAAACAGAAGTCCACATGCTTCAGGATGGGATAGCTCGGCTGGTGGGTGAGGGGGGCCATTTGTTTCTCTATTACACAGTGGAAAACTCCCGTGTGTATCATCTGGAAGAACCCAAGTGCTTGGAAATATACCCCCAGCAAGCTGATGCCATGGAACTATTGCTTCGTTCTTACCCAGAGTTTGTGAGAGTGGGGGACCTGCCCTGTGACAGTGTGGAGGACCAGCTTTCCTTAGCAACCATGTTGTATGATAAGGGGCTGCTGCTCACCAAGATGCCTCTAGCCCTAAACTAGTTTCTTGTTGATTCCTGGAAACAAGGCAGTAGCTATCTTCCCTGCCACTGCTACCCTTTTTTTTTTTGAATTCATGTTCTTACCTTGATAACCATCAGTGTGCTCACATTTACCTTTATGACTGCTTCAATGTCACAAACCTCAGAAGATCTAGGAAGAACCATCTCATCTAGGTACAAAAGGAAAAGCTGAAGTTGGAGGTGGAACAATAACCTTGATCCGTGGTCATTTCAGAGCACCAACTTCATCACCCTCAGGCTTCAGTGTACTGTGTAGCACTGACCATGTCATTCTGCTTGAGACAGACATTAGAAGATTTTTTTTTGGAATTTGCATCTTTCATCTGAGTTCTTTTTCATCAGTTTGGGGGGAGGGTCGGGGTCAGTATCCTGTTATTGTTAAATTTGTGTGAACCTTAGAAAAGTTATTAAAGTGCCAAAGAATGTTTCCCTTTTCTAAGGCTAGATTATTATGTGGGATGGTTAAAAGAAATGCAGGAGCAGGAGGAAGATAGGGAAAATCTATAATGGCTGAGGTGAAAAGTAACTTAGGGTGGTTGTAGGATATAAAAGGAGCATGTTAATCAACCTCTTAAAGAAGACAATCTCGCCCGGCGCGGTGGCTCAGGCCTGTAATCCCAACACTTTGGGAGGCTGAGGTGGGCAGATATCTGAGGTCAGGAGTTCGAGAACAGCCTGACCAATATGGTAAAACCCCATCTTTTAAAAAAAAAAAAAAGGCAATCTCAGGCCGGGCACAGTGGCTCACGCCTGTAATCCCAACACTTTGGGAGGCTGAGGCAGGTGGATCACCTGAGGTCAGGAGTTCGAGACCAGCCTGGCCAAGATGGTGAAACCCTGTCTCTACTATATAAAAATTAGCCAGGCATGGTGGTGTGCACCTGTAATCCCATAGAGGGGCTGTGGCAGGAGGATTTCTTGAACCTGGGAGGTGGAGATAGCAGTGAGCTGAGATCGTGTCACTGCACTCCAGCTTGGGTGGCAGAGCGAGACTCCATCTCAAAAAAAAAAAACAGAATCTCATCTGATTGGGAACGGCTCACTAACTTTGTGGATAATTTATTTTATTTAATTGTACAACCCAATTCTAGTAGAAAAATTATTTTCTACTAGCTAGTTCAGTTTTAAGAGCATGGTATGTTTTTGCTTACTGTTTGCCTATGTCTGTGGCTAGCACTGCTGTCATAAGGGCAGCGTGTCACCTAGTTGTGCCTTCATAGGCTTCATGTAACCAACTTTCAGCAAGCTGGCCATGAAGGAAGGCTGGTGTTCAAGTTACTTTCCACTCTCATGTTTTTTTTTTTTCTGGCAGTTTGAAGAAACTTCCCCAAATCTGACAAGTGAATATTCTCATGGTTGGTGGAAAAGTGCCTGGTGTACCAGAAAGAGCACTGGATGTGGAACCAGAAGACCTGGGTTTGGGGTGGTAGCTGGTAGGCAGCTGGCTGAGTGACCTGAGGCTGCTGCTACTCTCGGGCACACAGATTTTGTAAGTATATTTTGGTACAGCTTAATTTCTGCACCCTCATCACTTAGGCTGTGTCCAGGAGTCAAAGATCCTATCACCATAATGGATAGTTTTCTATTATTTAAGGTTGAGAACTTTATAAAGTCTTTTTTTTTTTTTTTTTTTGAGACAGAGTTTTGTTCTGTCACTCAGGCTGGAGTGCAGTGGCACAATCTTGGCTCACTGCAACCTCTGCCTCCCGAGTAGCTGGGATTACAGGTTCGTGCCACCGTGCTCAGCTAATATTTTGTATTTTTAGTAGAGATGGGGTTTCACCGTCTTGGCCAGGCCGGTCTTGAACTCCTGACCTTGTGATGCACCCACCTCAGCCTCCCAAAGTGCTGGGATTACAGGCGTGAGCCACCGCACCCGGCTGTAAAGTCTTTTTTAAAAAGTTACAAAAGCATAGATACACATTAAGTAAAAATGATAGCTCTCCCTCCAAGCCCACTTTCCAGAGACATGCACTAGTACTTGTTTGTTTGAGACAGGGTCCTACTCTGTTGCCCAGGCTCGTGTGCAGTGGTGAGATCTTGGGTCACTGCAGCCTTAACCTCCTGGGCTCAAGCAGTCCTCCCATCTTGGCCTCCTTAGTAGATAGGATTACAGGTATGTGCCACTAAATTTTTAATTTTTTTTTTTGGTAGAGATGGAGGGGTCTTGCTATGTTGCCCAGACTGGTTTTGAACTCCTGGCCTGGGGTGATCCTCCCACCCTAGCCTCCCAAAGCGTTATTTCAGGCATAAGCCACTGTGCCTGACCAGCAACTACTAACACTATTAAGGTTAAGCTCATGAGGCTTTTTTGGGTGCTTAATCAAACATACACACTAGTTTTTCATTTTGTTTTATAAAGACTTGTGTTTTTGTGATAATGTCCTTTTTTGACCTAACTTTTAAATCAGTTCAAATAGAACTTTTTTTTAAAGGGAAAAAAATAAATGAATAAAAACCTGAGAAACAAAAAAAATTACAAAGACTGAGTGGATGGTAGCCAAGAGAGAAGGGAGTATCCTTTCCTGTTTCCTCCTCCAGGGCTCACTACTGAGTCCCAAAACATCCAGATCCTGGAAGAGGCTTATTAAAGGAATCAAAGCATAGAACTCACCCCTAGGAAACCTACCCTGAAAAGTTTTTTGGAGTAAAGTTTGGAGTGTTAGTGGTTCTTGTTCTCCTTTGGGTTTCAAGTAAACACGTTTTGCTTCCTCCCTTACTTTTCCCATGACCATCTCCAGCTTGAGTATTTTCTGTGTCAGCAAGTCCTTTTGGCTTAGTGTTTTAATCTAAATTAGAACAAATAATGTTTGAATAACAAAACAAAACACCTGTACTAGGCAGCAGATTATCAGAGAGCATTAATTAAGTAATTGTGGGAGGCTAAGGAGGGAGGATCACTTGAGCCCTCAAGGCTACAGTGAGCTGTGATCATGCCACTGCACTCTAGCCTGGGCAACAAAGTCAGACCCTGTCTCTAGAAAAAAAAGAAGTAACTAATTGCATTATGCTTATCAGTTCTCAGGCATTTATATGCCACCTACTACTGATAAGCATAATGCAATATCTCTTATGATATTGCTTGGAGATTTTTTTTATATCTCTTCATGAAAATTTTACTTCAACTTTTTGGGCATGATAAAAGGAAGCTGCTAAGAAACGGCTGCTTGGCGTCAAGTTGGTTTCTTGAATTACCTTTTTAAAGTCCTTTCTCCTCTATTCCTTCATCTCATCTAACAGCTTTGAAAAATTAGAACAATCCAGGCCAGGCGGGATGGCTGATGCCTGTAATCCCAGCACTTTGGGAGGCTAAAGCAGGTAGATCACTTGAGACCAGGAGTTCAAGACCAGCCTGGCCAACATAGTGAAACCCTGTCTCTACTAAAAATAAAAATAAATAAATAAAAATAAAAATAGCTGGGTGTGGTAGCTTATGCCTATAATCCCAGCTGCTTGGGTGCCTGACGCACAAGAATCGCTTGAAACCAAGAGGTGGTGGTTGCAGTGAGCCAAGATCACACCACTGCACTCTAGCCTGGGCAACAGAGCAAGACTGCCCTCCCACCACAAAAAAAAAAAAAAAAAAAAAAGGAAAAATTAGAACAATCCTTTCAGCTAGAGATTTTCTTTGGTGAGAGAACCCAGATTAGGAATTCAGAAAAATTAGGAAGAAAATCTAGGGGCCCAGCTCCAGTCCCTTATTTCCTCTCTATGCCTATCTGCAAGAAAGGAAAAATAAACAACTTGGGTTTGGGGATGGTGGGGAGAAAACTGGAAGGGAGAGAAATAGTCTTTCTGAAACAATAATAATGAACCCTGATTTTTGAGGGCTACTTGATAGGACTAATAGGATTTTTGTTTTGTTTTTGTCTTGACTAGTAGGACCTTATAACCTAATCTTGCATAGATGCTTTGCATCTTCAAACGATGTGGCATCTGTGTCTGGGGTTTTAGAAAGTATTTCTGTGGTGGGAAAAAGGGTATGTATATATTTGAGGGGGATAGGGTCTGAGGAACTCTTGAGAGCCCTGAATTTTCTCTTGAAAACAGAGCTTGCACTTATTTACCCTGTTCTTGATCTTCTGAAGCATTTCTTGGTTTCCTTCATTTCCTAAGTTGAGTATCTTCATTGTCTGGTACATTTCTCTGAAAGATAAGAAGGGCTTCTTAGATAATTCTACCCTGTCCTTTAAAAAAGCATGGGGGGTTAGAAAATACGGGACTTGGAATCAGGTAAGAATCCCAAGTTCCAATCCTAATTGTGCAGTTTTGCTGAGCCTTATATGCAAAAATGGTGTGATGCTTAGCTTTTTTTAAATTTTGAGACAGAGTTTCACTCTGGTTGCCCAGGCTGGAGTACAGTGGCGCAATCTTGGCTCACTGCAACCTCCACCTCCTGAGTTCAAACAATTCAAATGAGTAGCTGGGATTACAGGCATACGCCACCATGCCCAGCTAATTTTTGTATTTTTAGTAGAGACGAGGTTTCATCCTGTTGGCCAGGCTGGTCTCAAACTCCTGACCTCATGATCTGCCTGCCTCGGCCTCCCAAAGTGCTGGGATTATAGGTGCAAGCCAACTCGCCCAGGCATATTTGTTATTTTTAATTTTTTTTTTTTTTGAGACAGAGTCGTCTAGGCTGGAGTGCAATGGCTTGATCTCCGCTCATGGCAACCTCTGCCTCTTGGGTTCAAGCTATTCTGCCTCAGCCTCCCAAGTAGCTGGGACTGCAGATGTATGCCACCACACCCATCTAATTTTTGTATATTTAGTAGAGATGGGGTTCCCCATGTTGGCAGGCTGGTGTTGAACTCCTGACCTCAGGTGATCCACCCATTTCAGCCTCCCAAAGTGCTGGGATTACAAGTGTGAGCCACCACATCCAGCCCAGACAATATATTTGAAGGTACCAATAGGTAACATTTACTGAACACCTTTATGACAGGCACTTAAACGTGTCATCGCAGCATCACCACAACCCTGTAATGTAAACTATCACGTGCATTTGATACATGAAAAAAATGGGCTCACAGAGTTTAAATACCTTATATAGGCTCACATAGCTATTGCATGTCAGAGCTGGAATTCAAACCCTGGTCTTTTTGACTCTAAAACTTGTTGTCCCATTAGGCACTTGATAAATGTTAGTTGAATATATAAGTAACTTAAAACCATCTTGGTGGGGAGAAAAGGTACGTGAACTACATAAGCTTGACTTTCAATCTAATTTAGGCCAGTTTTTCTGTTGGGTGAGTGGTGAAAGTGCAGGGGAGCCTGTGCTTTTACTGCTATTAGGCAGCCTGGAAAGAAAGGCAGGGATATATTTAATGAGCAAAGATGTGACAGTTGGCAGTATAAGGTCATGGGGGAGCCAGAGGTTTAGTGCTTACTTGAGAACAGCATCGTGGTTCTCCAGGAGCAGCACGTCTAGGAAGGTGTCCCTGACCCGGTCCCCTTGAAGTTTGAGGGCTAGGATGCTACGGCAAGCTTCCAGTCGTACACCTGGTGACTCTTCATAATGGATAGCCCAGAGCAGAAGATCTGTCAGCTCAGGACTTACTTGCCCAATCTGTCCTAAAGCTGCAGAGATTAGAGGGCAGCATGTCACTGAAGACTGAGCTTATTATATTCTAGCATCCAGAAATAAATTGAGTTTTACAAACAATACCTTCCCTTTTGGATGGTAATTAATCACCATTAGAATTTTAGGGATAGGTTAGAGTGGAACATTACCTCCAAAGGATTTCTAGAAGAGGGATGTTCCCTCCCATCCTTGCCCATTAGGATATTTCCTATTTTATGGATGAAATATAGGACAGATAACAGAAGACCAGCCTAGTCCCGGCAGGGTGATGGGGAAAGGAGACACAATTATTTACCTATGTCAAAAAGAGAAGCAATGCCAAAGATTCTAAATAGAAACTAGGCAGATTAAGGAGCAGGGTTTTAGGTCTGTAGCAGTCTTGAAACTGATCTGAGTTTTACAGAGCGTAATAGTTGAAATCTCCAAGGAAAGCAAGATGCATCCAGCAGTGGATACCTACTTAGAACTTACCCTTAATTCTGCTGGCAGGGACTGTCTTGTCAGCCCTTTCTTTACCTTAACAAGTTTGACATATACTTAGACTCAGGATCTTTAACTAAAAATTAAAAAGAAAAAAAAATTTTTTTCTTCTCAGACAAGGAACTTCTGAAAAGCTAAGATTATTACCTCTCCTGCACTTCACCCCTTTTTTAGAGAGTTTCTGGGGATCAGTTATACTTGCATAGGGGAAGGTATTTAAGGTTGAAGAGTTTGGGGCACTGCTTCTGTAATACCTCGAATGGCAAAGGCCTTGATTTTCCAGTAAGGATCTCTCTGCATCAGGTTCAGGAGGCATTCAAGCACCTGGGATGGATAAAAGGCAGTGCTCAGTGGGGAGAACCAGAGCAAGAATGAACTAGAAACAGCCGGGTGTGGTGGCTCACGCCTGTAATCCCAACATTTTGGGAGGCCAAAGTGGGCAGATCACTTGAGGGTCAGGAGTTTGAGACTAACCTGACCAACATGGTGAAACCCTGTCTCTACTAAAAATACAAAAATTAGCTGGGCATGGTGGCACATGCCTGTAATCCCAGCTACTCGGGAGACTGAGGCAGGAGAATTGCTTAAACCCAAGAGGCGGAGATTGTAGTGAGCTGAGATCGTTCCGCTGTACTCATCTGGGTGACATAACAAGACTCTGTCTCAAAAAAAACAAAACAAAAGAATGAACCAGAAACAGGGATACCACTTATCTCTGAAAGGAGCTATAATTGAAAAAATGACCTATCAATTCTGGTGACAAATGAGCTAGAGCCTAAAGTACCAACCTATATGTATAGTGAGTATATTAGCTGAATTATTATCTGGTATTGATTTTCTTAGTCTACAGATCTGAGGCCATATGGCTTATCTTGAACACTTCAAACAGATTTTTCTCTAATAATGGAATTATAACTCCATTTATAACTTAATGTGTTATAAATGTTAACTTAAGTGAGAACAGGATTGAGGGGTGCTCTAGAATGGAAGTCTGGGCTGGCTGGAAGCTAAACCAAGCTTCTCTGACATGCGGCCTGGGACAGCTTTGAATGCGGCCCAGCACAGATTTGTGAACTTTGTTAAAATGTGAGATTTATGCACGGACCTTTTTTTTTTTTTTTTTTAAGCTCAACAACTATCTTTAGTGTTAGTGTACTTTATGTGTGGCTCAAGACAATTCTTCCAGTGTGGCCCAGGGAAGCCAAAAGATTGGACACCTCTGACACGGTCTTGTTTGAAGTGGCTTATATACCCCCTTCCCAGTTCCGATCTCTCATTCTGTGTCCCCAAAGAATGTTGTGTATACTGTGCACAACCAGGGAAGTTAATGCTCTTTTCAGGTCAATCAGGTAAGATGAGAATATGTTTCCCTGACTCACCATCTTGTCGCGGATCTGCAGGGCACCAGCTGCCAAACAGGCTGCCCGCCGAACTGCTATGAAGTCATCAGAGAAGCAGTGCAGGAAGCTTGGGAGAAGCTTGGCGGTCATAAGCTTGAGCTCACCTATCAGGGAGAGAGCTTCCACACGCTCCTGGGAATTTCCTTGACCCAGCTTGACCCTGTAAGGCACAAGTTGCTTTTCTTTCACTTCTTTAAACTTTCAGTACCAAACCCCCAACCCCTACTAATGCCCTCAGGATAAAATCCAAGTTCTGCAGGGTGTCAATCCCATTCAGCCTTATGCCCATGAGACAAGTTTTACTGGGTACAGTGCTTGTCTTCTTTACTTGAATCCCTTATACATAGCTATTAGGTAATTAGGTAATCCAGGGCTTTCAGTTACATTGAATGACTGAATAAAGGAAAGTATCAGCTTGCACCCCTTAACACAGTCAAGTTCTCTTCTCCATTGCCCTTATGTGTGCCATGATTATTTCTGCATTTGGCTTCCAGCCTGGAATGCCTGTGCAGTCTTTTTGTTTAAATTATTTCTAGAGATAGGGTTTTGCTCTGTTACCCAGGCTGGTCTTGAACTCCTGACCTCAAGTGATTCCCCTGCCTCAGCCTGAGTAGCTAGGATTTAGGCACTTATCCACTGTGCCTAGCTCCTATGCAGTGTCTCTTTTTTTTTTTTTTTTTTTTTTTTTTTTTTTTTTTTTTTTTTTTTTTTTGAGATAGGGTCTTTCTCTGTTGCCCAGGAATGCAGTGGCATGATGATGGCTCACGACAGCCTTGGACCTTCTGGACCCAGGTATTACTTTTGCCTCAGCCTTCCATGTAGCTAGGACAACAGGCATGCACCACCACACCAGCTAATTTTTTAAAATTAGTTAATTAATTTTTTTTGAGATGGAGTCTCTCTCTGTCGCCAGGCTGGAGTGCAGTGGCATGATCTCGGCTCACTGCAATGTCTGCCTCCCAGGTTCAAGCAATTCTCCCGCCTCAGTCTCCTGAGTAGCTGGGACTACAGGTGCATGCCACCACGCCCAGCTAATTTTTGTATTTTTAGTAGAGAAATACAACAAATGCTGGGTGGCTGGATCCCAGGCCTCCTAAACACTTATTTTTTTATTTTATTTAATTTTTTTCCTGTCATCAAGTCTCACTAAATGCTTCTTAGAAGAATGTCTCCTCATGTTGACTGGGTCTTACCTGATTATGTCATGCACCTCTTTCCCAAGGCTCATTTGCCCCAGCGCTTGCGCAGCTGCTCGCCTCACTTCCTTATGCCAGTCATTCCACATCAGCTGGATCAACTTATGTTTCATATCCTATAAATAGGTATGATCATTAGCTATCACTTATTGAACATTAATTTTGTGCTTGGCATTGTGCTGTTTTTTATTCTTTTTTTTTACTCAGCACTGTACTAACGAGGATTGTACTGAGTGTTTTTGCCCATCCCTTACTCTCCTAAAGAATCCAGTGGGGTAGATGTTACTTACTACCATTTATAGATGACAAAATGGAGGCTTTGACCAGCTTGTCCAAATTTAGCCTGGTGAGTGCTGGAACCAGGACTCAAACCCAGCTCTCTCTCCCAAGCTCATCCTTTAAACTATATAGTGTCAGTGCCAACATAATCTGTACCTAGGAGACTTAAAATTTGAAAGTGATACTTGATGAGGTGACCAGCTCATTGCAGTTTGCCTGGGACTTTCCTGGTTTTAGTACTGTTTGTCCTACGGCCTGGACAAACCAGAACAGTTGGTCACTCTATAAGTGCACTTGTCTCAGAGAGGAATGGGCAAAGATTACCACGTGATGACTGTGTAAATGTGCCCACGCTGTTCTCCCTGCTAGATGCATCTCCCTTCTCTACTCCTACCTGGTACTTGATGTCTTTGTACTCTTCCTTTGGGATTTAGCTCCAAAGCATCTCCTTACTATCACACTGAAATTTTACTGAAAATTTTAAAAAATAAAGACATCTTCTTAGTGAAGTCTTCTTTGCCCCTTGTAAGCACAGAAAATCCCCACAACACCTATAGTGCTTCTGTTTTAGCTATTTATAACATTTACCAAGGGAAGAGTTATCCCTGCACCCCCAGCGGTAGCATAGTGCCTGGTGCATCAGATGTGGTCATAAACTGCATGCTTACCGAATGAGTGAAAAGACCCATAGACACACTGCCTTTCTTAGCTCCAGCAGTCTACCATGAGATCCTCATCATCTTTACCTCAGCCCCTGCTAGCTCTGCATGTCATTTTACTTTTAGTTGGCAATTCTAAGTGACAAGCTCCAAGGAGGTAAAGGTACAAATGAATTGGATGTTGTCAAAACGATATTGTTAAAATGCAGATTCTGATTGAGCTGGCCTAAATTGAGATTTTTGCATTTCTAATAAGCTCCTAGGTGATGCCTGCGCTGCTGGTCCAGGACTTTAGCAGCAGGGTGCTGTAGCACTTGAGACAGAACTCACTCAAGTCCAAAACCTTTTCATGTGATTACTGTACTGAGTGGCCAGATTTTGTGCTTCCCATATCAAAATGTCAGGATTACAGAGTGGAGGGTGTTCACTTATCATGGGAATGGCAATGTTCTGGGCTATTCTGGAGATACCCAATGTTAAAAGGAAAAGTTGAAGTAGCATGTAGGAAGAAGGGAAAGATTCCATTTGGACAGCTGAAGATGATTGGGAAATAATGGCAAAAACAAGGTATTGCCTGGAATTCCCTCTTTAGTTCCAGCTGAGTCCCACACTTCT
>PVKP010031772.1:0-26633 GCA_004027715.1 Plecturocebus donacophilus | reverse complement strand
ATTTTTCACTAAGGCTTCCATCAACAAACAACTACGCCAGTATCTTGACTTTAGAAAATACTTCCACAGTTGTATGATGATATATTTGTGTTGTCTTAAACCACCTATGTGAACAGTTTATTCACAGTAACTCTAGGGAAAGCAGAGTGTAAGGCATCATATATTGGCAAGTGGGTAGATGTGACGGAAAAAAATACAGATGGATATTCTTTGCACACTGCTCACTTTTTGTGAATTACACAGGAAGCCGTCAGGAGCTATGTGGATGTGTACAGGGCTGGTAGATGTTTGCATTTACCCTGAGTTGAAGTTGAGTCAGTTGTGTATGATAAAATTTGAAAGGAATAAGTAGTTTGAGCTTGTCTATGTGGTAAGAGAAGACAGATCATACGACTGTTGAGAAAATAAATGAAAATATGGTAAAATCTGTGAATTACAAGCCTGAGTAGGGAGGCTATTCAGGGCCTGTAGAGGCCTTTCAGTTAAAGACCCAGATACTCACACATTCTGTTAGACATAAAGATTTACACAATGTTTAGAACTGATGAATATTTGGATATTTTGTAACACTTTAACTTACTTTGTTTTGCATTACATTATTACTTTTTAAAACTTAGACACCCATAAGATTGCAAGTATAGATGGGAATAGTAACTATGCTGTGCCTCTCCTGGTGCATTTATTTATTTATATGTGTGTTCATTCATTCAGTGCCCATTTACTTATTCACCTCACACTTATGAAGTGTCTATTTCGGGTTCTTCAACAGACATGGCCCCCATACACCTACATCAGGAGGGGCCCAGAAAGGATGATAAGAGTGCAACTGGAAACAGTCAACTGTGGGATATTAAAGTGCTATGTGACCGATAGGTCCACCCTGATATCGTGATCCATAAAATGCAGCTGAGTAAGTCCAGGTGACTCAGCAAATTCTCAGAAGAGAGCATCAATGACAGAATTTGAAGTACTTGAAGCTGAGCTTGGAGGGACGAGGAGTTTTTCAATACAGCCGTTACCAAAATTGTGGATTCCAACAACAGATTTTATGATAATTGTTCATTTTAATATTCATATTATTTACATTTTGATAAACAAAAGCAAGAATATATATAATGAGATATCCCAGATTTTCTATATTGTAATTTTAAGGAGTTATAATTTGTTTTCCTGTAAAATTCAGTTTATTAGGAGTTGGTAAAATAATTTCCTTAGAAGTATCTGAAAACCAAAGGACTTGTTAATGAGATTTTAAAATGTTCATATTTAGGTTATAAATGATTTCAATCATATATGACTGCTTGAAAAATTTACATAGACTTTGTATATGTAAAACACACTCACCTATCTCTGGCAACGTTTAGAAAAGTAGTGCATCAATACATGTGACCTAAAATATTTACCCTGTGGCATTTAAATTAAGCTGATTAATATTATTTATCATCCTGTCTCCACAAAGTAAATGGCTACTAAGACTTAAGGAACAGAGAATATCTCAGATGTTAATACATTTCTCATGTTTATTTTATAATAATGAATTAGTAACTACGCATTGTACGAAGTGTAGGAGCTAACTTCCTCTTGCACACTGGTCACCAAGGGCTGTATATATTACTTTTCCTGGTATCACTATATTTTAACAATACTATAAAAGGAAATTGGAATTCATGTTTAACAGAAACATGTCTCTGAGAAGCAGAGAATGCTGTTATTAGGGGTCTAAACATCATCTGATCCTCTATTTGGGAGAAAGAGTATTCATGTTTTATCATACCTTGTCCTAATTTAAGTGTCAAGCTCTCATTTCTTAGGGACCAGCAAAAACAACAGGTCATAGCTGCATGGCCATGCAGGTTTATTTTATATCACTTGCTTATTCTGTCTTTTCCTTGTGACTCTAGAGAAAATATCACTTTTGTAACATTATAGTCATAGTTCTTGAACCTGCCCTTCCACTCTGAGTGGGCATATTTGATTCCCTGGATGTTCATAAATTGGATCCTACATCTATCACAGGGAAAACAAATTAAGTGGAGTAGAGGGATACATCCTCCTGATAAAGCAGGCATGCTCCTGACTCAGACTGGGAGGAATCATGTTAATCCCATTACAGATGTTCTGCTAGATGTCACATAAGGAAAACAGACAGCTCTTCACACTATTTTTCATTTGTCATCCTGTACCGTGTGAACTCAGCAGTGATGGGTTTAATATCTCTCCTGTAATGTTCTCTCTGATAGCAGTGGGAATTCTTTGCATTAGAACCAGATGTGTGGTGGTTTGTAGGATCTAAGCACTGCAACTGTGGAATTCTTAGCAACGAAATTGTTGAGGGTTTGTTTAGTGCAGGCAATATTTGCCATATGGCTTTCTCTTAATATGTAGAAAGCACATATTAAGCAGATATAAACGTCAACCATAGGCTCGTATTCCATGCCAGGCTAGTAACAGTGGCAGTAGAAGAGCAAGTTCAGAGTGCCTAAGACTCAGTTAATTTTGTCCTAACATAGAACATGGTGGGTTTCTGTACAATTATTGTTTCTGGCAGGAGTGCAATTACTAACCCAGGAAATCTCTCTGCCACAAACCCTGTGGCCTGATTGCAGAAATTTTTAGACCAGATTTCTTTTTTTCAGCATCGCACAGGTAAGTTTTACGACAATTTTAATTTTTTGTAATCATAGTTAAATGTTTCCTTGAGGGAATACATTCATTAATACAACTTGCATAATAAAATCATTTCACTTATTAAAGAGTTAAAAATAAAATTAAAAATTCTATACCTAGTATACTGTTATAGTAGTTAAGAATATTAAATTTAATGAATATTCTTTGAAAATATACTTAAATATTCGACTTTGAAAAGGTGTTATGTAAAAGTAATGTGTTTGCTTGCAAACAAAAAACATCAGTATTCAGTTGAATCCATACCCATTTCTTGCTTGATTATATCAGAATGGAAAATACTGTATCCATACCTTGTAATAATCGATGTGATAGACTAATCCACAAATAATCCAAATGTCCGAGAATTTTACCTGAATACTTGAGGTCTGGTTGCATAGTATCTTCCCATCTGTGTCGACATTGGTTGCATCTCACTGATCAGATTAAAGTTCTTTCAATGCAATAACATTAGCAAAAAATTGCACTAAACGTTAATATATGCTAAGTACTCCATATATTTTGCTTAGCCAGACTGTGTGTGTGTGTGTGTGTGTGTAAGTGGTGTGTGCAGGTGTATATTAGACAAAGAGACAGTGAGACAGACACAGAGAAGACTACATTAAACTCATGTGCAAGCTGTTAGGAGTCACTTTCCCAGGATTTAAGGGTACATGAGGCAGGCATAAAGGGACTGAACTGAAGCACCATTCAGCAGGGGCACATCCATTTGTGGACTCCGAAGCTTCTAAAATTTGAAGAGAAGACATACGTTAATAAAAATAACTGTATGTTTGTGTATTTTATAAATATGTATAACATAACTGTGGATACCCATTGCTAAGGCCCATCCCAGCAAGATGGAGTGGTCACATAGATCAGCGGTTCCCAACCTTTTTTGGACCAGGGACTGGTGCAGGAACAATTGACCAGGGACAATTTTGTAATGGACCCAGGAGTTGGGGATGGTGTCAGGATGAAACTGTCCCACCTCAGATCATCCGGGGCACACGATCTAGGTCCCTCTCCTGCACAGTTCACAATAGGGTTCCTGCCCCTATGAGAATTGAATACCCTGGCTGATCTGACAGGAGGCAGAGCTCAGGTGGTAACACTCCCTTGCAGCTGCTCACCTTCTGCTGTGCAGCCGGGTTCCTAACAGGCCATGGCCCCGTCCCAGTCCGTGGCCCCAGGGTTTGGGAACCCTGGTGTAGAGGGCAATGCTGTTTAAATGTTATTCATTTTATGTCTTAGCTAAGGCCACTATTACAGAATATCATAGACTAGAATGGCTTAAAAACACGTCCTTCTCCTAGGCCTGGAGGCTGGAAGTATGAGCAGAGGGTGTCAGCATGGTTGCATTCTGGTGAAGGTTCTTTTCCTGGTTCACAGATGTCTGACCTCTGGGTACGTCCTCACATGGCACACAGAGAGGGAGAGTTCCAATCTCTTTATTCCCTTTTGAGGGCACTAATCCCGTGCATGGGATTGCATCCTCATAACCTAATTACTTCTCCAAAGTTCCACCTCCAAATATTGTCACAATGTGTAAATCTGAGGGGGGCACATACATTCAGTTCACAGTGCTATGGCATCAGTCAGCCTTTGCCAGTGTCTGCCTGGGGACTGAACGATCCTCATTCCGTTATTCGAGACTGACTGTGTGCACCACAGCCCTCTCTTTTCCTTGTGGTGTGAATTGTAACCAATGTATTAATCTCTGTTAGCATCCATTTAGCATGTTCTAACAGATTTATTCATTTCCAAAATGCCATGAATGTTAAAGAAAATATACATAATATGGTTAGTACAGTGCCTAAGAAATAGGCACCCAATAAATAGTACTTCCTGTAAAACTATTTATGAACTTCCTGAAATCAAATGAGGCCAGGCACAGTGGCTCAGGCCTATAATCCCAGCACTTTGGGAGGCAGAGTCCAGCAGATCACCTGAGGTTGGGAGTTAGAGACCAACCTGAACAACATGGAGAAACCCCGTCTCTACTATAAATGCAAAATTAGCCATGTGTGGTGGCACATGCTTTGCAGTCCCAGCTACTCGGGAGGCTGAGGCAGGAGAATTGCTTGAACCTGGGAGACGGAGGTTGTGGTGAGCAGAGATGGTGCCATTGCACTCCCGCCTGGGCAACAAGAGTGAATCTCCATCTCAAAAAAAAAAATGGAAGCATTCACTGGGAGAATACAATGCCTACTGTTCTCACTCTCGCCTTCCCCACAGATGGCATGGGAACAGTTGGCTAGAGGTGTCTGCAGTGCAGGCACAAACTCCTGTGGGATGTTGATGCCCAGAGGCTTTGCTTCCCCTCTGGACATAAGTTTAACTGCCCTCTTGGCCTGGGAAAGAAAAATTGACTTTGTGTCTAATTGTTTTAAATGCATGATTAGAATTTTGGGAGCAACTATCCCTAACAAAGGTGAGACTGTCATTCATGTTGAAATCATGGTGGGAATTGGGATGTTTGAGCATCATAAAGTTAGACGTCAGAGGAATCTTGCTGACATTTCTTTTTCACTCCCTTACTTTTAGTCTGCGAGACTGAAGCTCAGAGCAGAGAATCACAGAAGCAAATTGCTGAAAGCTCCGTAACCGAGAACCAGAGATAGATGTCCTCAGTCCCTCTCTGCAAGATAAGGTGATATCCTTGAGCATGCATCCTCAGGAGGAGGGGCTGGGTCCTGCTCTTCCACAGACCCTGCCTGTGACCTCTTCCCTTTGGAGTCAGTTTTCATCATGCTACTCTTCTACTCCTTGTATTTTCACATGCTTTGCTTATGCCTTTTTCTTTATTAGAATAAAAATACTTGAAGGGTTTGTGTTGGGTATTAACAATGCCAATGCTGTTCTGTGGCAGGAAATACCTGAAATTAGTCATGGAAGGTACGATTATAAAATAATATGGAAGTATTGATATGATTGAGTTTACAGAATATTTTCGGATTCGTTACATAATGACAAATGATTCAATCAGCATTGTGAGATTGGTTGTAACCCTGCCTTACGGATAAGAATCCTGGCTGGGCGCAATGGCTCATGCCTGTAATCCCAGAACTTTGGGAGGCCGAATCGGGTGGATCACAAGGTTAGGAATTCGAGACCAGCCTGGCCACTATGGTGAAACCCCATCTCTATTAAAAATACAAAAATTAGCCTGATGTGGTGCACAGCATGGAGGAAGGTGATAGATACGTTATTTTGATTGTGATAACAATTACATAAGCCATATGTATATCAAATCATCACATTATACACATTGAATATAAATAATTTTTATTTCCCGTTTATAATTATTTTTTGAGACAGTTACATTTTCATTGCCCAGGTTGGAGTGCAGTGGCATGATCTTAGCTCACTGCAACCTTTGCCTTCTGGGCTAAAGAGATTCTTCCACCCCATTCTCCCGAGTCGCTGGAACTACAGGCACACATCACCGCGCCCAGCTAATTTTTGTATTTTTAGTAGAGATAGAGTTTCACCAGGTTGCCTAGGCGAGTCTCGAACTTCTGGCCTCAAGTGATCCACCTGCCTCATCCTCTCAAAGTGCTGGAATTGCAGGTGTGAGACCCAGTGCCTGGCCCAATTAAACATTTAAAAATAAAATAGTTGGCTATTTATATCTGTGAGTTCTGGATCCACAGATTCAACCAAATGCAGATCAAAAATAGAATATTTGCAGGATGTGAACTCATAGAAACTGAAGGCCTACTTTTTCCCGGGGCAGATAGCCAGACCTGAGCCGGTGATTTTTGGTAAGATATTGGTATATGTGGCTGATCCTGGAACCAATTCCCCCAATACCAAGGGATGACTATGAAAATGAAGATTCTAGGAGAATGTTTCATGGGAGAGTTGCAAAAAAGATGATGTAAGGATGAAGTAGAGGTCAAAGAGATCAGAAGATTTTACACAGCTGTCTCCAAAGATGGAGAGAGGTATTATGAGCCAAGGAATACAGGTAGCCTCAAGAAGCTGAAAAAAGAGCCAATCGTCGTAGCTCACGCCTGTAATCACAGCATTTTGGGACGCCAAGGTGGGTGGATCACTTGAGATCAGGAGTTTGAGACCAGCCTGGTCAACATGGCAAAACCCTGCCTCTACTAAAAAAATACAAAAATTAGCTGGGTGTGGTGGCCGGTGCCTGTAATCCCAACTACCCGGGAGGCTGAGGCTGGAGAATGGCTTGAACCCTGGAGGTGGAGGTTGCAAGGAGCTGAGAGTGCACCCCTGCACAAAGAAGTTAAAAAGGGTTTCCCTGTACCCTCCAAAGGAGAGCCGCCCTATAGACCCGATGTACATATCTAATCACCGGAGATGCAAGACAATAAATATATATGGCTTTAAGCCACTAAAGTTGTAGGAATTTATTGCAACAGCAATAGGAAACTAACATGTGAAGTCCTTTGTCACAATTAAAATCTCCTCCTCTTGAAATTATCCCTGTGCTCTCAGTGGTTGGGAAATTTTACTTAGAGATGGCTATGAATTTACTAGGTGCACCAGTATGATATCAAATATACTTCAATAAATCCTCATTTTTATTTAAAAGGTCAAAAAGTACAAATTAGATGAATTCTGTGGTTTCCACGATTGGCAATGACTTGGAGAGAAAATTTTTGTTTTTGTTTTTATTTTCTGAGAAGGAGACTCACTCTGTTGCCCAGGCTGGAGTGCAGTGAAGCAATCTTGGCTCACTGCAAACTCTGCCTCCTGGATTCAAGGGATCATCCTGCCTCAGCCTCCCGAGTAGCTGGGATTACAGTTGTACACCACCATCCCTGGTTAACTTTTTTGTATTTTTTAGTAGAGATGGGATTTCACCATGCTGGTCAGACTGGTCTCCAACTCCAGATTTCAAGTGATCTGCCAGTTTCGGCCTCCCAATGTGCTGGGATTACAGTCATGAGCCATCATGCCCAGTCAGAGAGAAAACTTTGATTTATTGGTGGGCATAAAGGAAGACAGTACAGTCAGCTTGAGTTGCTATTAAAAATGGGCACAGTGGCTCGCACTTATAATCTCAGCACTTTGGGAGGCTGAGTCAGGCAGATCACCTGAGTTTGGGAGTTCAAGACCACCCTGGCCAACATGGTGAAAACCCATCTCCACAAAAAATACAAACATTAGCCAGGCATGACGTCTGGCACCTGTAATCCCAGCTCCTCGAGAGGCTGAGGCAGGGGAATCGCTTGAACCTGGGAGGTGGAGGTTGCAGTGAGCTGAGATTGCTCCATTGCACTCCAGCCTGGGTGACAAGAGGGAAACTCCCTCTCAAAAAAAAAAAAAAAAACGTCATAAACTGGGTGGCTTGAAAAACAAGTATTGATTTATCATAGTTATAGAAGCTGGGAAGATCAGGATCAAAGAGTGCCATCCAATTTGGTTCCTGCCAAAGGCCTTCTTCCTTGTTGTCAGATGAATGCCTTCACATGGCTGAAAGATCATCCTGCCATGTCTGTCATTATAAGGGCACTAATCTCATCATGAGGCTTCCACTCTCATGACCTAATTACCTCTTTAAGGCCCCATCTCCAATGCCATCACATTGGAAACAATGACACAAAATTTTGGATGGATATAAACATTCAGATTACAACAAAAGACTTTAAGAAGGTGACCCCTATTACTCTTGGTTTTCAGATAATTTGTTAAAAGAAGTAATATGTGTTTATTTTTATAGTAAACAGAGACTTGGATGTCCTTTCTGATTTCTATTTATTTTCCTCCATTTGTTATTTATTATATTTGGCTTAGGTCAATAGTCAGCATAGTATCAAATCATTCACAGATCTTTTTTTAGAAATTTGAGCCTTCTTTGTATGAACCAATTTTGCAATCATTGCTTTCCGTGTTTATAGATGCACTTTGGACCCTATGAAAAGTAATTGCTGGATTCGTTTAATATATTCTAGATATAATTAATTTTTATAGCATGGCTTCTGAAGTACACTGGTGTAAGTAGAAAAAGATGTAAATACCAGGAACTTGTCAGAAGCAGAACGAAGCCTTCTATATATTATTATCCCTGCTGGCACCTATCACATGGGCTACTCCAGAGAGAGGCCCAATAAATATCTGCTCACTTCATTGATTCGCTGCCTCTGACTGACTGGGTATAGGGATATATGTTGGATTACCTACTGATTGGTAAACAAATGGTTATAGCCGACATACCTTTGTGTTGATCATATGCTAATCAGCACTTTGAGCAGGGCTTCCTAATTTTTGTTTACACATCTGCCTACTTCAATAGACTTTAAACACCCTATTTATACCTGTTTCTCAAGGCTATAGTCTAATTCATGACACATAGGATGTACTAAAAAGATTAAGTTAGAAGAGGCACAGGTACTTAGGTAACTGAATGAATGAATGGATAATTGAATGAAGGAATGAATGAGCAAAAATAAATGAATAGATGAAGGGCAATTTAGCATTATTCAAACATGAGTTATTTTGAACATCTACTTTGACCCATGGACATGTTTGTAATACACTGATGGATGAACAAACATTGAATTCCTTAAAACATTTCTTCTACAACATAATATTTCTCAGAATCAGAGGCTGTACCTTCTGAAAACTGTCTGAAGAGAAGCTATATTCAAAGGTCGATAAAGACCGAGGCTATGACTTGTCCTTCAGGAGGCAGGCCTTAAAAGTGGTTCAGCCTCCATCCTTCTCTAGCAGAAAGGCTATACCAAAGCAAAATAAATAAATAAATAAATACATAAGGAAGCACTTCCTCATTAAATTCTTTGAAATTAGTCCTAAAACATGGACAAATACATTTCAAAATACTGAAAAAAAAAATCACTTCCATACAGGATGGACTCAATTCTTCCAGTTGTTATGTTTCAGAGTGGAGATAATAAAATGCTTGTGTGTGTGTGTGTGTGTGTGTGTGTGTGCGCGCGCGCGCATGTGTGTTTGTGTGTGTCACAAGATTGGGCTCGTTATATAAGGGTAGTACAGGCACCCACCGCCATGCCCAGCTAATTTTTGTATTTTTAGTAAAGACAGGGTTTCGTCATGTGCCCAGGCTGGTCTCAAACTCCTGACCTCAAGCAATCCATCAACCTGGGCCCCCCAAAGTGCTAGGATTCTAGACATGAGCCACAGCACCCAGCCACTATAACTTCTTTATAAACATTTAAAGTCTTAAAAATATATTTACTCTTTTGTAATAACAGTTGGCTTAAAATGCAAATTGTCAAGCTGTACAATAATATGTTCTTTCTTTACCTCATTATTCTATGCTTTTTTTCTGTTTTAAATCTTTTTAACTTTTTAAACTGTTTTTTTAAAAACTAAGGTGCAAACACACATATTAGCCTAGGCCTACCCAAGGTCAGCAACACCAACATGTCACCACAAAGCAACAGGAATTTTTTGGCTTCATTATAATTTTATGAGACCACCATTGTATATGGTGTCATTAACTGAAACATTGTTATGATGTATAGTACTATATATACATGTACATTTATATGTACACATACATATATACTTACACACACATATGTACACACATATATATATACATACACATATAGCTGTGATATATAATACATTTGGTACATATGAATACATACATGTATATGTGATTTGAACCCAGGTGATCACTATTAATACCCAGATTTCCATATTGTTGATATAAATGCTGAGGAACATTTCTCACGGGAATGCACTCACCGTCACAAGAGCAGGCTGCAGCAGGCTGCGGCGGCCTTCTGCACATGCCTGCTTCCCCTGCTGCTTAGGGGAAAAAGCTCCTTTGGACCTTTTCATGGTGGATGAGGTCTTAAATGACAAATTCCCTCTAACATTCTAGTCTCCCTACGCCTTTGAGTTCATTTCTACTGTATATCAGGGCAGACCTTGCAGTTCAAGATCTTTTGGCCTAAGCCACCTTTTGGTCTATGTTTCAGCCAGTTAACTAAACAAACTGTTGGAGCCATTTCTAGTTTCCTGAATCGCAGCCCTAAACACAGAATCTCTGCTTAGTCAGCCTGTATTAATAAGTTCAGCCTAATCCAACTTTTTGTTCCTTTCACCATTACCCCACACCTCTAATATCAATTCCCATGCATATTTTCTGGATTTCTATCATATAAGTTAGAAAACTCAAGTAGTTTTTTTGAAATGTGGTGCATCTCTTCGTGGGTTACATTTTGTACCCCACTTTTAGGGGTCTTAGGGGACCTGAGTCTAATTATAAGTCTAGAACCAAAGAAGGGTGGTAGGGGTGAGTCCTGAGGAGAAGCAGTATTGTTTTGCGTGGCAACTGCCTCAGGGGAGGCCATTGCAGTATTTTCAGGGAATACAAAGTTAATCCCCTCAGACGGGGGTGGAGAGTCTGCTTCTACTGGCAAAGAAAACTCAACAGAATTTAGGGGCTCAACATCTCCACCTTCATCAGGGTCTCCCCATACATTTCTAATGCTGAAACATTGTGCCATGGACTATCAGTGTTGTCTTTATTTCTGGAAAGGAGTTATTAGTATCTTTAAATATAATCAAAATAGGTAGCTAATTCCAGAAATCCCAGAACGAATTCAGAAAACTTGTCCTTAAAACTGAGTTCCTGCAAACACCATTATTTCATCCCTTTTTATGACTGAGTAGTATTTCATGGTATACATATACTACATTTTTAAAATCCACTCATTGATTGATGGGCTGTAAATTCAGCACTCAGACTCATCATTTGGGTTGGTTCCATATTTTTGCAATTGTCAATTGTGCTGCTATAACTTAGATGAAACTGGAGACCATTATTCTAAGTGAAGTAACTCAGGAATGGAAAACCAAATATCATATGTTTTCACTCATAAGTGGGAGCTAAGCTATGATGACCCAAAGGCATAAGAATGATACAATAAACTTTGGGAACTCAGGGGAAAGGGCTGAAAAAAATTCAGATTTTGGCTTTGGTTGTGTAAGAGCATTATGGCTGTGGGTGACATTCCTTCTTTCTTTTCCTTTCTTCCTGTCTCCCTCAATTTCTTCCTTCTATAAAAATTATTTTTTAGTTATAGTACTCTTATGTGAGGAAAATACATTTATAGTAGAAATAGAAAACGAAGAATTTCTCATGGATAGTCCTTAAATAGATACTGATTATGTGTATTCATATATGATATTTAAAAATGTTATGACAAGAAGAAATAAAGTTTTAGGAAATAAAATTAATTTCATAAGTCTTGTTATACTATACTTAAGAATAATTGACTAAATGTTTAAAAAAATCATAGTGCAACTCAGAGACTCACATTAACAATTGTCCTTAAGGCCCTTGGTTGAAAGCTTTAGACTTTACTGAGACTACTTTGAAAACCTTTGCTCTGCTTCCCTTAATAATTCTTTGGCTTCCCCAGGAAGCATGTGCACTCACACCTTGCCTTTCTCTTACTGCTCCTTTGGCCGTGACAACAGATTTTGCACAACTCCAGGGGGGCATCTTTCATGTTGTGTTCTCTGGGTTCCAGGATAGGGCATTCACAGGGACTACAATGTGAGTTGTGTCCCCAGCATGGTACAGGGGCTGAGTACCACCACTGAGTAGGAAGGATGCTACCAGCTTCAGTTCCTCCATTGGAAGAGTCCTTGGAAAGAGAATAAAGAGATACTGGCTTGGTCTGAGAACAGTGACGTGGAGTTAGAGCCACTTTTCTACACAAAATGGTTGGCCCTCCTTCATCTTGGTACTGTTGGTGCAAAGGATTTCCACGAGAGATGTAAGACGAGAGGACAGAGCAGGATGCTCTGGGAGATCCAGGAGAAATAGTACAGACTGCCCCTCTGGCGTCCTGGAAAACGTGGGAGCTTCTGTGAGTCACTGCCGCTCTAGTCCAGAGATGATGGAATGCCAGTATTCACTCTGAAAGATCTTGTTAGTGTCATTACTCTCTTGTCCTATTAGAATGGTGTGAATGTCAGGAAATGCTTACAGGACACATACATTAGCTGAAATACTGAAGAAAAAAAATCCGTTCTGTTCTTGAAAGAAGAGTGCTCCTTCACAGTGGGACACACTAACCCTCTCCCGCACTGGTGTTCCCCTCTGGACTCTCAGTTTTCACCTAGCCTGCAGCAGTCCTGCACTCTTACCTTGAGTTTCTTTTTTCCCCTATGATAGTCCATGTGGTCATTGCTCTCTCCAACCCCAGCTTGTCAAATCCTGATCTCCTGGCCCCCTAACCAGCTTCTTTTCCAAGCTTCCACACTTCATGTCTTCATCACAACCCTTCTGTGTGAGAACATGTTGAAGTATGGGACTGTTTTGCAAGAAAGCAAGCAAGATGGACAGATGTTGGCAAGCTTTGGGGCAAGGTAAACATGTCCACTTCCAGAGTTACCCACACATCGCAGCTACAGAGAGAGCGAGAAATTATCCTTCATACATCCCTGGCCTTAATGTTTCCTTGTCGTTTCTCTCTACTCGAAAACTGAGACAAATATCTTGCTGACTTTGCTCTTTCATGACTCTTACTTTGTCTTTTTATAGTATGGTTTGAACTTTTATCATGTCACACCTGGGCTGTTGTGGCAATTCTTTCTTGGTTTGCCCCATATTTACCCAATCTCATTTATGCATGCATGCATGCACTCATTCATTAAAAAATAATTAAGGAATATTAATTATGCTATAAGTGCTAGGGAGGTAACAACACCAAATAGGGAAGAATCTTTCTTCTAAAGGAGTTGGTAGTTGTAGGGGAAGGAGGTGGGGAAGATAATAACAACCACAAAAGTAAGTCAAGTTCATGAAAATATACTGAGATAGTGCTGGAGTTATTAGAGGAGAGAGACAAACTACTCTGTATATAGGGGATAAGAGGGCTTCTCGGAGGAATGGCCTCCAGGCCATGGATTTGAAGGATGGGCAGATAGGATGGCTCATCTGAGCAAGATGGAGGAAGGACTAGTTTCAACAAAGGAAAATACAAGAACCAGAGAGCACACTGTGCATGCAGGGTTTAGTGAGCTCTTTGGTGTTGTGAGAACACAGGCTATGTTTATGGGCATTGATGAGAGGTGAGGTGTGCTGGGAGTTTTCACTATCGGCTGTAAATGTCAGACTCATAGTTTTGATTTAGTTGGAAGGCAATAGGGAGCTTTTAAGATTTGGAGGCAGCCTGACAGTGTGAGATGCTTCACCAATCTGCTGCCTAGTAAAACTGGTGAAAATTATTAAAAAACAAAACAAAACCACAGAAGGTGACCTGGGCTCAGTTCATCAAGATAGGGAGGGTCACACCTCAGAGTGGCCCAGGCAGGGCAAAGGGAGCTGGTGTTTCATGTTCTCTGAGACGATTTTACGTTATGTCTTCTTTTATGTTATAGTTGGTTAGTTGTTGCTGATGGGTAGAAATAAAATTCACTTTTGCATATTTTTATACCTGGGCATACTACTAAATGCTCTTATTATTTGTAATAACTTGTAGATTCTGTTATTTCCATGTAAATACCTGCAAATAGTGACAGTATTTTTCAACTGTTCAGTCTCTCTTTTTGTCCTACTGTACAATCTCAGTTCTCTCATGCTGTGTTGAATGGAACCGGTGAGAGTGAATATCCTCGTCTGATTTATGATTTTAAAGAGATTGCTTCTAATGTTTCTCCATTTACGATGGTGCTGGCTGGGTTTTGTTCTTCAGTATATACACATCAGATAATGGGTGTTCTCTTACATTCTTAATTTATTAGAATGTAATAAATTTTATAAACTGCTTTTACTATTTCCATTAAATATCACTTGTCTCTTTAATATATTGTGATATATATATATGTTTTGTGATATTAAAGTATTTCATACACCTGGAGTAAACCCAAGTTGGAAATAGTGTAATACCTTTCATAGGGACTAAGGAGTTTGCTTTATTAATAATTTCCTTGGGGTTTTTCATTGATAAAGTAGACCTGTGTTTGTCTGCTTGATTTTGGCTTTGGGGTTACATTGGTTTTGTAGAATAACTTAAGGTATATTCTTTCCTTTTACAGCTTCGTAGAAAGTTTTTATTGAATGGGATGATCTGTTTCTCAAGCACTTGGTAGAACTTATCAAACAATTTGGTGTTTTCTTTGTGAGAATGTTCAAACGATTTCTTCAAATGTGCTATAGTTATGGGAATATTTAGGCTTTCAATTTATTCTTGAAAATAATATTTTCTAAGAAATGTTACACTTTGTTTACATTTTTAAATTTGATATTATATAGTTTGGCTGATATTTTCTTGTAATCTATTCTGCTTTTTCTGCTATATCCCTTGCTTCATTGATCGTGTTAATAATCATAACTTTTCTTTTCCTCTTGATAGCCTTTCCCAATGTTTGCCTATTTTGTTAGATTTTTCAAAGAAGCAAATTTTGGTTTTGTTGGTCTTCTCTATTGCATTTTCTTTTTTCTCTGTCATTGCTTTTTACTCTCAGTTTTATGACCTCTTCTCTTTTGTGTTCTTTGGATTGACGCTAACCTCTTGAGGTGATCACTTAGTGGTTTTCAGGCTGTCCTCACCTAATGCAGGCTTCAGGCTTCTGTTTCCTTTGAACCTCAGATCCTGCTTGCTTTCATGATCATCATTAGCATTATCCAGGAAGTTTGAATTTCAAGACAGTTTTAAATGTCTGCACAGTTTTTAATTTTAGTATTAATTAGTCCTTTAACGTTGAATTATTATTTGTCTGTGTGCTTTTAAAATTTCTAAAAATGTGGGGATTTAAAAAGATTGTCACTGTAATTAATTTAAAATTTAATCACATTGTAGTTATAAAATATTGTTTGCAAGGCATCTATTCTTTCCATTTTTGAGGTTTCCTTTATGACCTAATATGCAATTGATTTTTAAAAATTCTTCATATGTTCTTGAGAGAAACATACATTTTTTAATTGCTCTAAATGTGTTCCTTTGGTTAGGTTTGTTAGATCTTCTAAATCCCTACTGATACTTATGTCTGTTTAACTGGTCAATAATGAAAACAAGGTAAACATTTAAATTTCCTACCATAATTATCTTAATTCTAGTTAAAATAGTTTGAAGATATTTTATTAGGTGCATACATGGTTGGACTTGTTAAATACCCCTGATTTACTTACCTTTCTATTATTTTGTAGTAACTTTCTCTATCGCTAAGAAAATGTTCTTGGTCTTAAACTCTGTTTTGTTTGATATTAACAACTGCTAGCTTTGTCTTAGATAGTTTTTGTCTGATATGTCTTTCCCATCATTTTTCTTTCAATCCTTGTCTGTTGAAATAAAAGACATATTAATTTTTAGGCATTAAACCTGTCTTCATAGTGGCTAATTTTAACATCTGTTTAAATGTAGGTTTCTCAGTCTTGGCACTATTGGCAATTTGGTGGGATAATTCTTTTGGGGGTGGTGGTTTACTGTGCGTTATAGATTGTTTACCAGCATCCCTGACCCCCTAGATGCCAGTAACATTGTCCAGGTGTGAAAATCAGCAATGACTCCAGCCACTGCCAGTTGTCCTCTGGGAGCAGTATTTTCCCTGATTGAGAATCACTAACTCTTTAGTATTGACAGTTGAATCTTTTAATAACACTTCATTATTTCTGTTTATTATAGTCTTTCTGTATTTATAAAGTACTGATTAAGTCTTTTTTTAACTAAAGAATCTCTTTTTGATGCCCTCTAGAAATTTAGTGTACCACATTATTTATTCCCTTTCACTTTATATGTCTCCAGCATTTCCAAGATTTGTTCCCTTCTTATAAAAGGTCTTCCTCCAAAACATTTTTAAAGTGCTTCTTTTGTGTGGCAAATGTCCTGAATTTTCAGTACTTCAGGATATTTGATCATGCTCTCACTGTTAAAGACAGTCTGGCCATGTGTAAAACTCTAGCTTCTAAATTATTTCTCTCATTTTCCTGTGTCTAGAGTCACTCTTTAAAAATGTGGTGTCGCCACTCATTTCTTTATCTGTGATATGTTCTTTCTGTGCTGAAACTTTGCTATTTTAAGATTTCACCATAATTTACCAAGCAATGCTTTTGAAATTATAACTCTTTTTACATTCTATGAGGCCTTTCAATATAAAATCTTCCTTTTTTTTTTTAATCCTAAAGAAAATTATTTCTGTGATTTCTTTAGGTATTTCCTAGGACTTCCATTATCTATACCTGTTTCTGTCCTTCATTTCTCTCAACTGTTCTTTTGTATTTCCCAGTCATTATTCTTTCTGGTGCCTTCTAAGAGAGTCCCTCAACTTTTTTTTCCCCTTTACTAAATTGTCCTTTAACTCTTTTTTTTTTTAATTTTTTTTTTTTTTTGAGATAGGGTTTTGCCTTATCACTCAGGCAGGAGTGCAGCGGCACAAACATGGTGGGCTCAAACGATCCTCCCACATCAGCCAGCCAAGCAGCTAGGACCACACGTGCACACCATCATGCCTGGCTATTTATTTTTACGTAGAGCTGGATTTCTCACCATGTTGCCCAAGGTGGTCTCAAACTTGTGGGTTCAAGTGATCTTCCCACCTTGGCCTCCCAAAGTTCTGAGATTACAGATGTGAGCCACTGTGCCTGGCCTAGCTGTATCAATGTTTAAATTCCATCTGCTTTATTCTTTATTTCAAGTATTAGATATTTCTTACTGCTATGGCTTGAATGTGTCCCCTCTAGAATTTGGGTGTTGAAACTTAATAGCCAATGTGATGGCAAGAGTTGGGGCCTTTAAGGGTGATTATGTCATGAGAGATCCTCAATAATGCATATTTCAAAATAGCTCTAAGAGAGGATTTTGAATGCTCTCACCATAAATAAATGATAAATGTTTGAGATGATGAATATGCCTATTACCCTGACTTGATTATTATACAATGTATACATGCATTATATACAGGCACACTGTACCCCATAGATATGCACAAATCATTTGTCAATTAAAAACAAAAGAGTAAACTTCTCAATGAGACCTTCCTTGGCTAGCTTTTTTAAAAATGAAAGAAAGGAAGGAAGGAAGGAAGGAGGGAGAGAGAAGAGGAAATAAAGACAACAATCCTACATTAACAATACTTGACACTTTGCAGTTCCCTTATTTTCTTTCTGCATAGCACTTAACACTTGAGCACCCTATTTATCCCACTGACTAATCTTGTTTATTGTCTTTCTTCACAAAGGCAGTGATTTCATATGGCTTGTCCACTGCTGTGTGCCCTTCTAGAACATAAAAAATAGATAAACAATTCTGCCTGAATGTGAGACAAGGAGAGAAGCCAAGACCATTTCCGAGGTTTGGGAAGCTGGCTGTACCAGGAGGTCAGGGCTACAGAAGACCCCCATTCTTCTTGGAGACGACCAGTGGGTTGGTGGAAATTTAGGTTCATTGCTCAGTCATGAAGTACAGGCAGGGGCATAAAAATGCAACAAGTTTTTCTGAATGAAAAGAAACAAGTCATGTTCACTGTGGAAACTGTTGAGGTTGTATCAAAATAGAAATAAAATAAGAACATTATCTACACTCACATAGCCAAGGTTAATATTTTTGTGTATTTCACTTTAGTATTATGTGTGTGTGTACACAATGTAATTGCATTCTGCTTTTCTTTTAGCACACCAGACATTTTTCTTATTGTAACTCTTATTCAAAAACATTTTTATCGGTGGCATAATATTCCTTTATAACCGTGCATTTCAGTTTAAAATGCCCTTGTACTTAACTGTGCACGTCGCTGATGATGCCTGTGGGATTTGTTTCTGCAGTGGGATGACTAGTTTAAGGGATTTGATCAGATCAGAAATGTCCCTCTGGACAGGCTGCCACAGCAGGGAATCTGGAATCCCATTAGGACACCCTCATCAATACTGGTGATTATTATTTTTCCTAAAGTGTGTTGATTTGATAGCTGAAGCTGCTGTTGTAGAACCTGCATCGCCTTGACTCCCACGGAGGAGACCACCCTTACTTGTTCATTTGTGTGTGTGTGTGTGTATGTGTGTGTGCAGGTTGTTTGGGTACATGTGACCTTAGGAGATAGTGGAATGCTGCTATTGTTAGATGGACAATACAGGACACAACCCCAAAAAGGGAAGGACCAGTCACATAGGTGCATGTTGCTGACCTGATCAAACCTGTCCACAGTCTGTCCCAACAATACAACCTCCTAGATTTGGACCATCTTGCAGATATGACCCGATGCCTCCATAGGCTGCCCACGAAGCCATGGAAACTGACTTGGGTTCTTTTGCTAGAGATGAAAGCAGGGAAACATTTGTGTTTGTGAAGTTTTCTACTACAGCTGAAATATTTTCCCCTTCCAGGATTATTTTATTAGTGATACAAACCCTAGAGACAGTCAATAACAAAGGGAAAAAGACTTTTTTTAATGGTAAAAACTTTATTTACTACTTATAAATACATTGCAAGACAAACTTCTCAAAAATACTTTTCCCCCAAAAACTTAATTAAAAAAAAATAAAAGAAAAGCTAATAGGTAAGCAGAATGTCTTGAGACCCCTCTGTGTTTTCAAGGAGAGCTCTGTGCAGCATGTGTCCACACCGAGGGCTGCAGCAGGGTGGAGTCTCCCTGAGCCTGACTTTGCCAGACCTCTTGGGTTTGGCCTCCAGGAGAGCAGCCAACCCCTGGGCGTGAGCTCCTTTCCTCAGTCATGGCCACAGTCATATCAGATAGCATCTCTAACATTTCATCTAGGATTATCTAGTATAGATCTTATTATATTTAGGGCTATGTTGAATACAATGTTAACAAGAACGTAGCTTCTCTGCATATATGTGTGAATGAAAAAGGAAAGCATGAGAATGACTCTAGGGTCAACAAACACCGGTGATTCTCTATGAGCTCCTAGTGTCCTGGATGGGCTCTCCAGCAAGCCAGCCCTCCTTCCTGTTCTGATATTACTCTTTTACATTGTGCCAAGGAGGACAAAAGATGAGAGATGAAAATAAAGCTTTGCCTTTAAAGAGCTTATCTTCAGAAATAAACTTCGTCTTGAGTTATTGAACTACAAAACACTATTTTCTGCAGTCATCTGAAGAACTGTGCCACCTCTGAATGTGGAGGCTGACTGTCCCTGTCTCCCTGTCCGTCCTACCCCATGGGGCCACGGCAAAAACCATCCTGGGCCTTCAACTGGGCCATGTCTTCAGGAAGCTTCCTGAAAAGGAGGGCCTGAAATACCTGCCTTTATAGGTTCCCAGAGTGCCCTAGAACATTCTTGGTCAATTTTTTTTTAAACAAGTAGGAATCCACCTTATTTTCTCCAACAGCCTCCAAGCAGTATAGATCACTTGAAGATATGAACAGTTTTCTTGCCTGACGGACCCAGGCCCTTGCTTGAAAAATGACAGCATGGAAGGCTGTGAGCCCAGGAGTGTGTGTCGGGATGTCCAGATGACCAGGGTTTAAGAGTTTTCCTATTCTCTATAAAGCCTGTGCACACTGTACAGGGAGTGGGGGTGAAGCGTATTCTCTACATAGGCAACACAGCTGCCTAAGTCATGAAGGCAGTGGTCAGCCACTTCGGCTAACATGTGTTAAGCATTCAATGGCGGAGGGGGATGAAGTCTGGGTGCTGTGCTCGAGTCTCTGAGTATTTTGATAAGAAGCGACAAGAAAATTCAAACTGCTTTTTGCTGACTACTGGAAAGTGAAAAGATGCTCAAGTTTGCCATTCGAAGAAACCACAGGCATTTCAAAAACCTCTTTCTAAACTTTGGTTTAAAAAAAAGATCAGTTCACCACAAACAGAAATATAAATCAAGGCTGTAGCCAGCTGCTGGTCATGTCCTTGGCAGTCTTTTGTGCAAAATAAGGCATATTTGAGCTCCACATTAACTGAAACAAAAAGAAAAAGAAATATATTGAAACAATCCCCCCAAAATCAAAAGGGCTTGACTCTTGCCCTGAGATATCCAGCATAGCCTACAGACTAATGGCACTGGGTCTGCAAGTGCAGGGCTGGGGTCGCAACCCACATTTTTAAACAAAGTCGAGAGTACTATATGCTCACTGTTCATTGTCAAAGAGTTACCCTAAAATTAGAATTACTGTTTCCAACTTGTAAGGAAAAAAGAATCCTTTATAACTAAACATGCACATTTCTTCTGCTTACTAAATTTGTCTTAATAAAATGAAAGAAAATATATTTACTCATTTCCCCCAAAAGTTCCCTCATTGATTAAAAGAAAAAAGAATACTAGATATGATAGCATTCTTTAAAATGATCATTTAAAATTTTATTTTTCTATCAGATTTAATGAGCTTTATTAAAATTGCATTAGCCACAGACTAATATATATTCATAATATATTTTATGGGAAAAAAGTAGCCACATCTTCAAACTAATGCTCTCCCAACTGAGCTATTTCATCTGTCTCCTATTTGCATCTTTAATTCAGCAGATTCTTTTGGATTAAAACAGTTTCCCTCTGAGGATAAACGGACCACCAGACTTCACAGGTAAAGCCTAACTGAAAATCTTCACTTTGTGTGTGGATGAATGACAGCTTAGGTGCTGTGAGTTCTCGAAGATAAAGCAGAGCATCCTAAGGCACCCTGGCTGGCCTCTTTCCCCACGCTTGTTTGGTTGGGTTGATGGGGTCTCCCTCTCCCTGCACCCTTCTGAGGGCTCCATCCTATTTTCTTGGCTCTTTCTGGCCCTGAGCTGCAGCTCCTGGGTTTGCAAGCCTGGGGAAGGGCGGGTGGCCACGCCTACCCCCTGAGGCTGATCCAAGGACAGTGAGGCCCTGGAGCTCCGGGCTGCCTCTCCTGAGTGCTCACCCGTGGCAGGCGTCTACTTGCTCTGCGTGCTGTAGCAATGCACGTCCTCCTTCCCCTTGGTGGTGTAGCCTGGGAGAGGCTGCCCGTACTTATCCACACACCAGCAGAAGCCCCGCTTCCTGCCTTTGGAAGGGCGACACTGTGAGAGAGAAACAGAAGACAGAGAGGTGAATGGCCCTAGGTCTTGTGTCAGGTCGGTTGCCAGGGCCCATGATGGTTTGCCAGCATGACTCTGCTATGCTGACAAAGCACAACAGAAATTTCAACTAAGGCTACATAAGAGCCACATGTGCCTAGGCTGCTGAGTGTGCACCTATGCGTGTGTGTGGTTGTTAATTTCCTTCTCCAAGAAAGAGCGGGTGAGGGAAGTTTTGTATTTCTAGGAATGTAAGGTGGACACCAGCCCCTGTAGAATCTCTTGGGCCTGCTGACTTATCTGCCAAATGTGGGACTGAGAGCATCCCCTCTGCCTGGGAATGTCACAGCTTTGTCTTTGGAGTCCATATCCAGCCTCACATGACACCTTCTCAGTAGGAATTTGTTGAATGAATGACTTATAGAAAATGTGGGTGTAAATAAGAGGCTAAAGAAACAATGGTAGTAGAGGAAGGGTTAGGCTCCCCAACTGTGGCCACCACTGTGAACCCTGGAATATGGTTAGCCTGTGGCCACTGTGGCTCAGAAGGTCTCCGAAGGCCAATTCTGTAGATACTATGATGTCAATTATCCAATCAGAAAGTCAATTGAAATAGTGCCATCACATAACACGAAGTCTATAGAAGCACATTTACTACAGCTTAATGTTACTACATCTTAAATTTCCCTGATTATTTTCAGCTTGTTTAATTGGGATTTTAGGCACACGACTAAATTTAGGGGGGGGGGGTGCTGATGTGTAGCCAGGATTCTCACTCAATTCCTTTTCCAGGAATGGGACTGTGTTGTGATATAAAGATTTTGAAAAGACTGTTGTTTGATGTTGATGACCCTCATGTCTTCTTCTCACTTGGGCTTTCCAAGGAAATGCCAGTGAGTTGCAGGAAGACAGCAGCATGGCCAGTTTGGAAAGCCTGGCCGTCCCCAGCATGGACAGAGTGTCTGATTTCCCATTCCATCCGCTCCACGCCAAGACAGACACCTGGTGTGTGCTGGGGATGGCCAGGCTCTCCAAGCTGGTGGTGCTGCAGTCTTCCCCCACTCACTAGCATCTCCTTGAAAAGCCCAAGAGAGACAGAGACATAGGAGTCATCAACACCTAACAACAGCCTTTTCAAAATCTTAACATTGCAACCTGCTCACTATCAGGAAGGCATCAGTATGAAAGGGGAGCCATGTAGGATTTCAGGGTAGACTTTTTGTGGTACTTGTTTGAAATGTCACTCCCTGATGCAGCATTAACAATGTGTCAACATGTCTACTTGCAGTTTATAAAGGGTGCCCCTGGCAGCATCTCATCCACTCTGTGGGTGAACCATTGAAAGGGCAGGAGTGGGAAATGGGTGGCGGAAAGGCACTAGGGTTGAGGATTTTGGCCAGTCCAGCAGCATGCAGAGCAACAAGTCAAAGCAACCCTTGGTCTCCCCTCCTGAGACTGGCACCAAGTCCTGGACACTGGAGCTATGGCCAGAAGAACCTAGAGGCCGGCGAGGTTGGTTTCTCCTCTGTCAACAGAACTGGAAGAGGAAGAAACACGCCGAGGACCTCACTCACCTGCTTTTTCTTATAAAACCCCTTCCTGTCACAGTTGGGAATGTGGATACCCCTGGGACTCAGCACGTTGAGGAACTTCAGGTGGTTCAGTGTATCTTCCATTTCTCTACGGCAGGGACCCTGGGGATCAGGAAGGGCCAGAGCAACAGAGTCACGGTTATTATTCTAGAATGAGTGCTTTAAAAATCTTACAATGCCATGCAACTACCAAAAGTGGGACCTGTAATATGTTCCTCAGATACCTTATGTCTGATTTAGCAAGAAAGTACCCCAAAGAAGCTAACTATCACTCCCTGTCTCCCTTTTGCTTTTCCCAGAGTAAGGCACAGAAGCTGGTATAGAAGCAATAGCAGGTCAATGAGCATAGAGGATGAGTAAATAAAACTATCTTCATGAGAATATATTTCATTATCTGCAGATGTCTTTATGACATCCCAAATACTTCTCGGTATGTTATTTCAGCTTGATCCTCATAAGATTCTCCAAAAGCATCAATACTCTTTATGTAAGGAGAGGAGCGAGGTGGGGCACAGAGGAGCTAGAGGCTTCCCACCCATCAGCAAGATGCCAGGGCTTGTCGAGTAACAGTTGCCCTCGAGAGGCTCTGAGTACCCAGGCTTGACAGGTCTTGCCCTCCTACTTTAACAAGAGGAAAAGCTCTCACGTATTCTGTCTCCCGCCTGGACTCGGAGGAGAAGTTCTGGGTATCTGTGCTCTGAGACTCATAGTCCACTCTGTAGCGCTGGCTGTCTTTAGCATGCCCTTTCTTGATGATGCCCATCTTTGAATGGTGGACCTGGGACTTCGAATCAGACACTCGGTGCGTGCTGGAGATGGACAGGCTCTCCACACTGCCAATGCTGTGGTCTTCCTCCGACTCACTAGCATTTCCTTGAAAAGCCCAAGGGAGACAAACACATGAGAGTCATCAACATCTATCAACAGTCTTTTTAAAATATTAATGTTGCAACCAGGTCACATGTAAATGACAATATTAGTTGACAATCCAAACAAGTTTTTTTTTTTTTTTTTAAAAAAAAACCTTGATGAAGCATTATTCCGTAATACTACTTGCTACATGGTGGTTGTTCTACCTCAAGAAGTTATCTTGACGTAGAACCAATAGCCGGTCAACAAGCATAGATTTGAAAGTATGCTTCAGTAGATGTGAAGGCGGTATGCTTCATCTTCCACCAGCAGGGGGCAGATCCGAGCCACAGGAGGCTGCTGCAGCGCTGGCTCAGAAAGTTTGCAGTCAACTCCAAGTGTAGTCCTTCCACCCGTGGGAGCAGTGGCAGCAGGGGACTTGGAAGAAATGCACATTCTCCATTCCGGGAATGCTGGAGTGGTGGCAGCAGTCTGAGTTGTAAGAAACTCTTCTGGGAATTCTGACATTCACTCAAGTTTGAGCAGTACCGTCCTCAATGCTACCAGGTAAATAGGCTTATATGAGCTTGGTGTCCAGCTCAGATGGGAAAACTGAATTAATATCTGCCAAGTGTTTTGCCTCAGGGGCTCAGGATCGTGCAAGCACTTGGTGACTTGTTATCTAGGTCCCCGTTACATCTTTAAGACTCAAGGTCCACGCAGACCCTGTGCATCCTGCTGGTTCCCTCCTGGGTGAGTCCTCCTCACCCCCAGTGAGCACAGGAGCACATGGATGCAGACAGTGCCAAAGTCCCACCCACGGCTCAGACTTGCAAGTGCCAAAGAGCTTTTTCTTCCCTGGGTGAGGGTCAGGGAAGAGAAATCCCCCTCCAGCAGATCTCCCTTTGATAATCAAAAGTGCTAGATGAGGAAAGTCTGATACTTAAAATGGATGCTGGAATATTAACAGTTTAATTGGAATTTTAAGTATATGACTAAATTCGAGACTGAATCTGTAGGCAGGATTCTCTCTCCGTTCCTTTTTCAGAATGAACTTGGAGGGGCTATAAGAACCCTATGGGGATCAAAGGCTACATTCAGAGCCCATGCTCCCAGGGCCTGTGGACCATGCCAAGCTCAGCCCAGCACAGATCTCTAAGAGCTTCAGCTTAAGTCCATAACTGAGAGTCATGAAATTCCTCTACTACAACAAGCAGGGCTATAACGTCTAACCCTAGCAGGGAGCTCAGGTGGCCCATCTGCTCCACAATCTATTCTAGAAAGCTACCAGGGGCTGCAATGATTTGGCTGCAGATGCTCTGCTCTCCCCTGGAAGTGGATACTGGAAGGTCCCTCACTTAGGAAAGTCCCTCTCCTCTCTGGGTCTCAGTTTCCTCACCTGCCAAACAGCTTACTGAGGTCCTGCTGCAAAGTTTCCCAAGGGGTTCCATGCCTTGGGAAGCACACATTCCCAGGGTCCAGCCCAGAGCCTCACAGAGTAGGTTCCTACCTGCTAGGATTTGGTTTCAGTTTCTTTTAATCTTAGCTTTCTTTCTTTTTCAAGAAAATACTGACATAAAAGAGGTACTAAGAATGTCAATATTCTAAGAACATGTAAATAGATTTCTTTTCCAAGAACCTTGAGTAATTTCTCAAAATTTCTCAGTTTCTTCTTAATGCCTGGGCTGCAGACTAGGGCATGAAAACGTTCTATTTAAAGCAACAGATAATTGTGACTTTTGACTGTCATAAATTTACCCTTTTTTGTCAAATGGATTATAGAAGTCACTTATATCTTTTTGTAATCTTACAACCCACATCAACCTATTCTACAGAGCTACTAAGGTGGTAATCATAATGATTCCTAAAGCCTAAGAAAGACAATGTATGTCAATAATTCTAAGATCACTTTTTGAATACCCCAAAATGCACAATAATGTACAACATTTGGCAAATGACATAACTTTGCCCCGAGGGACAAATGCCTCCATCAGCTCTAACAGCTGAGCAGACTCATTGTGCGTTTAGGCATCTGGAATCCTGCCTTTCCACCAATCCAGCGTTTCTCAGGGATGAACAGAGCCAGCCTCGCTTAACAAGGAAATAGCTTTACCTGGTGGTGGAAGGAACTCTACAGTTACATAAATTATAAAGGGACTGTTCATCGTGCTAACCCTAGATAGGGGCCTGCCCAGTGACATCTATCCAATGTGATTGTTGGGGAGTTGGGGGGATCAGGATGGGGAGAATTCTCCCAGTCTTCAGCCGTGCAGGGCAGGAACTTTATTTCTCATATAAGCAAGTGGCTAAGAATGCTGGAAAGATGAACAGCTGCCAAACCCATTTTTAAAAAAACCCTCTTTTTTAAGGGAACAATGTGATACCCTTACTAGAGTTGCCACCTGCCTGATAACCTGATAGTGGCTGAGCCAAGAGAGTATCTGCCAAATGTTTGCATTTTTCCTCTTCTGGGGCTCTCCTTAACAACATCTCATTCCCCCTATTTCAGATTAAGAAGGGAAACAGCCCTAGCACTGATTCCAGTTCCCTTCCCTGTCATTGAAATTGACTTGGTCCACATTGCTCGCACTCCCCAAGCACCAGAAAGTTTG